>JASCZW010007662.1:0-61942 GCA_034211315.2 Aedes japonicus
GCTTAAATCGGTGAGGCAGGTCTAGTCCCACGACTTTCTTGATACGTGGTATTGCACGCGTTGACGGGACAGCGAAGGTAATAGGAGAAAGGAGAGAAGCACGAGTAGTTGGGAACATGCAATGAACTTGTGAGATTATCATGGTGATGAGGAGTGTATCGAATATAAGCTATCCACATACATTTGCGTTGTACGCATGTATTTGTGATGGTTTTTTATGCGCTGAACACTGCATGCTGTGCGTTTGACTGTCAGCTTTCTTTTATTTACTTGTTTGTGCGGTTCAAATTCTGCGTTTTCAAAATGTCAGGTATTGAAAAGGAAGTGAAAATTAAGGTTCTGGACACATGGCTACCCTAGAAGCACGCTTGTTGCCATTCGGTTGAGATAACATAAATATGACTTACTAAGTCATAATCGAGTTGCTACAACTAATGATGACCATAGTGTGCTACTTGGGTAAGTGAGAAGGGTATTACTATGCGAAAATTGGCGAAGCGGTTTGGAATTCATCATGCGAGTGTTAAAACCATCATTAATAAGTTTTGGGAACACTATTCTTTGGATGAGCTACCAGGAAGAGGCAGAAAACCCGGTTCTTCCAACCCGAAACTGGAGCAGAAAGTGGTATCTCTAATCATGAAGAACAAATCAATGTCAATACGTGATTTGGCCAAAAAGCAGGAACGAGTGTCGGAATGATCCAGCGTATCAAGAGGCGAAACCACCTGAAGACCTACAAGAAGCAGAAAATCCCGAAACAAAGTGCAGAACAGAAGAAGCGAGCAGCAACAAGGGCCCGGAAATTGTATTTGCTTCTTTTGCAGCGTCCGGATGCATGCGTTTTGATGGAGTAAAGGAGGACTCAAAAAACCTTCCAGGTCCACAATACTTTACTGCCGTCGTTAGGGTGGATGTGAGCGAGAAATTCGGTCGAAAGGTACTGGTATGGCAAGCAATATGCTCCGGAACTATAAATGCGGAAATTTATCGGTCTGAGTGTCTCCAGAAGAGATTGTTGCCTTTATATAAGAAGCATAGTACACCTTCACTGTTTTGGCCGGATTTAGCGTCGGCTCACTATGTCAAAACCACTCTCAATTGGCTTGCGGAAAAGGGTATATATTTCGTTGAGAATAATACCAATCCACCAAATTGCCCTCAGCTTCGACCCATCGAACGTTACTGGGCAATCGTGAAGAGGGTCTTCAAGAAGACTGGTAAGGCAGCTGGGAACATGCAGGAGTTTAAAAAAATGTGGGCTCAAGCGTCCAAAAAATGCGACGCAACACTTGTCCGGAACTTGATGAAGAGCATTCGACCCAAAGTTCGAAAATTCGTGAAGGAATAACTTAAATTTCATCCGGTCTTCATTATGTTCAAGTTTAACCTCGTACGATAAAGGATCAATTTTTTGTATGAATAAAATATCGGTTTTCAACATAATTTGAAAGGAAGTTTTTGGATAGCTTATTTACGATACACTCCTTATTCGCACAACGTCCGTTAAGAATGGTTCGACGGATGTATATGAGAGATCATTCCCGAAGAGTTTCTTCTCGCCTACTCCATTCCGTCACATTTAAAAGGCATGAAACATTTTACTAAAGGGTGTCCACGATGAAATTGCTCTTACTTTTTAACCGTTGGGTAGAATTTAATGAAAATTTGGGTGGATTTAGTTCATAGTGCATTATTTACATCCTGCAAGTTTTAAAGTCCTGTGATCAAAACTCGCGGAAATGCAGTCGAAAGAACAGCTCGTGCGTGATAAAATCTTGCGCATTCATCACGAGAACAAGGATCTCTCGCATCGTTCCATCGCTAAAACGTTGGGAATCGCGAATTCCACGGTGCCGCGAGTGATTAAGCGGTTCGAGGAACGGTTGACCACCGATCGGAAACCCAGAAGTGAAGGAAAAAGTATTCCGTACAACACCAAAAATCACAACCGCGTAGTTGGGGCCTTCAACCGAAATCGAACGCCTCCGTTCGGGATGTAGCTAAGAAGCTGCACCTAAGCCGAAGTTTTGTCCAGAAGGCCAAAACTAAGGCTGGGCTTCGAACGTTCAAGGTACAAAAGGCCCCTAATCGCGACGAGAAGCAGAACAAGTCCGCCAAAACCCGTGCCAGGAAGTTGTACCTCAACATGCTGACGAAAGTTGAATGCTGCATCATGGACGACGAAATAAATGTGAAGGCCGACTTCAAACAGATCCTCGGCAACCTGTTTTTCACGGCCAAGGATAAGTTCAGCGTTCCGGAGCATGTCCGCATTCAGAAGATGTCCAAATTTGCGAAGAAATTCCTGGTTTGGCAAGCCATCTGCACGTGCGGGAAGCGGAGTGCACCTTTCGTGACCCAAGACACGATGAACGGACAGGTGTACATAAAAGAGTGCCTCCAGAAGCGGCTGCTTCCTCTCCTGAAGGCCCACAACGTCCCAACAATCTTCTGGCCGGATTTGGCACCATGCCACTACTCCAAGGACGTGCTGAAGTGGTATGCGGACAATAAGGTCAATTTCGTGCCGAAAATGTTCAACCCTCCCAACACTCCGGAGCTCCGCCCCATCGAGAAGTATTGGGCGATTTTGAAGCAGCACCTTCTTAAACGACCTAAGGTAGTGAAGACAGTCGAGGAACTGAAGAAAGTGTGGGTTTACATGCAAAAAACGGTTGGTTCACAGGTTGTGCAGAATCTTATGGCCAGGGTTAAGGCCAAGGTGCGGGCATTTGCGTATGGACTGTAAATAAAATACGAGTAAAATGGTAAAATGAAGTTTAATAGTTATTTCTCAATCCCTGAAAATTTGATGGCAATCGGATGAAAACTCGAATTTTGCGAATCAATTTTGTATGTGGCAATTTCATCGTGGACACCCTTTAAAGGGTGTCCACAGTTAAAGTGCATCACTTTAAACTCGTCCTCAAAAACAAGTCTCTCAACCGATTGTCATGAAATATTTAGGGCATAAATTACAATGTATTATCTCATTTTAGGTATTTTTCTTTCTTGCGATTCTTTGTTGCGCACTATTTCATTATCAGGCATAGCGTATTATCTATTGCTCAGTGGCGCGATTGTTCGAGTGAGCGAAATAAAAAGAACAATAAAGTTTCAGTCAGGTGATATATGTTGGTTGCTGTGTGTGTAGATCGTGATTGATTTTGTGATTGGTTTTGACCCGTACTATTGGTTCACCATAGTCGCCGAATCACCACACTAAGGATTTCCTTGTTTTCACAATTAAAATAGTGAGATATGATTGTGATTGTACTATGATCGAGTGGTTTGGGTCATTATTATTTAGCTAGTTGATTACGACCTATATAATTAGTTCAAGATATGCGTCGTAGCACCTTGATGTCGGTTTTGTTATCGGGCATAGTGCGTTATCTATTGTTTCGATCCTTTATTGTTCGGTGGCGTGAGTGCGTGGTCGATACTTTACTCGGTATCTATTTGCTTTCGAAGAAGTTGTGTGTGCTCTCTATCTAAACAACCCGCTTGGTACAAAAAGAGTGTTCGTTCTGTTGTTCTGTGAACGGTTCCAGTGAGAAACTGGACGGACGCCTGCGAAGTTGGGTACAAGCGACTCGTGAGGTAGTAAGTGCTCTCAAGGACATGGAGCAAGACAGGTAATTGTTACCCATTGTATCTATATTAATACAACTTATTCTTAATAGGTTTGCAACGACCACCCGTTTTATTGGTTGAATTGGTTTTGTCGATACTTCGTTCCGCAATATTTGGTTATCGGGTGTAGCATTTTGTCTATTGTTTCGGTTGCCTATTGTTTGTTGCGTGAGTGATCGAGTGAGCATGAAAAGTCGTGGTTTACCAGGTAAGATGGGTCGGCTATGCTCGTCGGACCACCCTTCCTTTTAACAAATAAACCACTGTTCCATTTTATAGTGACTACAGCGGCATTCACCAACAGTTCGGTGGAAATCGGTCCAGGCATTAAGATGAATTGATTTGTTTTCCTAATGAAATATTACTATCACACTATATGAGTAGCCCCAATAGCATCCTTACTGTTGGTTTGAATCGGTTCAAATCGGAAATCGGTCAAATAATTTTCAAATTTTTCACTTAACAGCTAATCGTTTACCAAAACGAACCCTGCTGCTACCCAATCCTGTTATCCACAATCCCAGGGATTTCTCGTGGTTTCCCGCGGTTTCCAATAAAGCGAGTGTTACGTCAACATATTCCTACCCTTTCCTTGCACGACCTGCATTAGGACGGGGCCGGCGCCGGTATTGCCTTAGTTTGAGATCACCAGTTTTTACACATTGAAGATGTATGTTAGTCCCAAGCATTATCTGTCGGTTCTCTGTGTAATAACAGCTGATCTGACAATAACGGAGTCGCAACCTCGACCGGTCAATCATGCTAATGGTCATGCTTATTTTTATTTCACTGTATTTTTTTTACCAAATCCAAAAGCCCGAACTTTCTTCTTAATACCAATCATAAGATTTTGTACAACGCTAGAACCGACATTTTTTCCGCTTTCAACCATGACTTCAACATTTCCTGTTCTGTAGTGACAACTTTAGTATGCTTACGAAGTTCGTGCTTCATTATAGCCCAATATTTTTCAATTGGCCGCAACTCTGGAGAGTTTGGGGGATTAAGATCCGTCGGCACGAAATTGACACCATTTGTCTTGTACCACTCCAGAACATCCTTGGAGTAGTGAAAAGAGGCTAGGTCCGGACAAAAAATTGTAGAAACGTTGCAGGAAACAGCAGCAGTCGTTTTTTCAGGCATTCATTCATGTATACTTGACCATTTACAGTTGAAGTTGCCACGAAAGGCTTGCTCCGTTTACTACACGAACAAATCCCCTGCCAAATCATGAATTTCTTGGGGAACATTGATACTTACTTTCTCCTGAGAGACTCTGGAACATCGAACTTGTCTTTCGCAGTCACATACTGGTTGCCGGGAATTTGTTTAAAGTCCGCTTTTGCCCACTTTTGCAGCAGTGTGGTTTCATCAACATGTGTCTGTACAGCTTACGCGAACTTGTTTTAACTGTCCTATTCTGTTTTTCATTACGGTTTGAAGCTTTCTGAACTTTGAATTAACGGAGCCTGGCTCGTTTCTTGGCTTTCTGCACGAAACTTTGGTCATATGCAGCTTTTTCGCGACATCCCGAACAGAACAGTTGGGTTTTCCTTTAAAAGCAGCAACCACTCGCTTGTGATCCTTCACACATTACGAAACACTTTTTCTACCACTAACCTTCTTCTGATCGCCAGTTAATCGTTCCCCAAAACGTTTTATTACACGAGACATTGTAGTCTGTAACATCTTTCCGATGACTCGGTGCGAAAGAAGTGGGTTGTACAGGTGCGTGTGCGAAATGTTCTCGCGCACTTGCTGTTCCTTCGACTCCATTTTTTAAATAACGACATATTTCACAAGTGTAAACAATACACGCTGAGGTCATTTCACCCAAAACTTCGTTGAAATCAACCCAAAGCGCTAAATGTTACAGCTTATTGAAAGTGATGCAATTATACTGTGGACACCCTTTACGTGGCACATTTGGAAATATCAGGCCAATGATCCCCCATCGAATCTTCAAGTGATCATTGCAAGCTGTCCATTTTGTTCAGGCACTTTTGAACGTTGATGTGTAAGTTTATTCATACGTGAATTCTGCCTCGACCAAGTTGGCAGAATGCAGCCACACCACTTTCTCTCTCTCTTTCTCTCTCTCTCTCTCTCTCTCTCTCTCTTTCTCTCTCTCTATGCAGATCCACGGCTTTTGTGATGACCACATCCATATGTGTGTGAATTCATTTCGATGGGACAATCACTTCTTACCTGTTGGTAAACCCATTCTTATAGCTGGGAAAAAGAGGGAACAGCTCCCAATTTATCGATGGGATTTGTCTTCCGCCTTGCTATTAGCTAACCTTTACGAGAAAACAGCTTCAAGTCTGCCAATATCAACTCAGTCGTACTTCCACACCGACTCGGTGATCGTAAAAAATTGGCTTTCGTCAACCCCGTCGTGCTTCCATATGTTAGTGACGAATTGATTATCGGTGGTAAATAAACTCACCAGGACTGGAACATGGAGGCATGTGGCAGGCACAGAGAATCCCGCTGATGCATTATCTCGCGGTATTTGCACATCTAGTGAAGCTATCATCCACTAACTTCCATGATCATGCTTCGATCCCACTACGAAACCCTTCACGCCGGTCCACAATTGATTATAGCCAGTGTACGCGATAGCTATTGGCCACTCAGCACTCGAAGTCTTGCTTGTGCATAGATGTACGACCTGTTTCCTGTGCAAGAACAATTGATGGCTGATGTGGTCCCTTTTCGATTATTTTTTCCGTCCGGAAAAGGACCACCGTCAAATACTATGCAGCTATTTTCGTTTGCTTGGTATGAAAGACCTTGGTCCTCCCTTAGCTCAGTCAGTAAAGGCGCAGCTACAAAGCAACACCATGCTGGAGGTGGCTGATCCCCGATTCCCGGTCTGGTCTAGGAATTGGTCACCTAGCTCAATTAATAACTGTGGATGCACTTCCACTAGAACACTAAGTTGAGAGCAAGCAATAAGCAAATTGTAAAAGCAATAAGCTTGAAATGCTAAAAAGAAAAAGAAGGTGATTAAGGCAGTCCACATTGAAATGGTAGCTGATCTCACCATGCAAGGATTGCGATATTGTTTCTAATTTTGTCGGTGCAAGACGGGAGCTAAATGAGCTCAGCGTACTGATTGAAGACCAGCAATCCCAGCAATCGATCTCTGCACGCTCTGCTGACATCGGAATTGAATTTAAATTCATTCCAGACAAATCACGAAATTTGGCGGGTTGTGGGAAGCGGCAGTTCAATCGATGAAACAGCACCTGAATAAAACCATTGGATTGAAGATAGTTACGCCAGATGAATTGAATATTGTCCATACACAAATCGAAGCTTGCCTTAACTCGAGGCCACTCACCCAGATCAGCAGTGACCCAAATGATTTCAATGGGTAGACCTCTGGACAAATTTACGTCTAGTGACCGCTGACAACTGTTGCAGAACCCTACAGGACATTCCTCAGGATTGTCTCTCTAGGTGACAGCAGGTTCAAGACTTTGTTCAACGCATTTGGTCCAAACGGTCGACGCAATACTTATCTAACCTGCACCACAGAACCAAGTGAACCAAGCCGAGAAACAACTTGTGTGTAGGTACAATGCTTCTGATCAAGGAGAACAATCTCCCACCCCTAAGGTGGCTATTGAGAAGAGTGACATATATCCACCCAAGAGCAGATGGGAACATCAGTGTCATCACCGTTCAGACGAAAGATGTAAGTTTCGTTTGGGCAATCTCCAAAATGGGCAAGATGCACCATTAGCGTTAACGCCGAACCATCAACCCCTGGGAAGAACTAAACTTCCTCCAACAGAAGGCACCAAAGTACCTGCGGAATACAACTGGCTCTTTCAGATCCAGATAAACTCTTTCAGGTGTAAACATTTCAAAGCGTTATTACACAATTTGGTGTGTTCTGTTTTAATAGTAATCATAATTTTGTATAGCCCAAGAGTCTACGGCTACTACTGTATATCTTAAGTACTGAAGTCAAGACAGTTTTTATGAACTTGAACATCCCAAGATAATCTGTTATAAGGCTATAAAACTAATGACTGTAGATCCTAACTTTTGAACTCAAGGGCAGTTTTGGTGACCTTGAACAGCCCAAGATATCTCATTATATTGGTACCTTCCAGAAGACTCACTTAAGTTGGTAAAATACATATTGTTACTTTGTTTGGTCCAGAAAGCTACAGTTGTAGCTGTGGATTTACCATTCTGCATTCAAGGATAGTTTGAATAACCTAGACTATTATCTCATAATGTCTGTTGGTCTGCCAAGTTATCCAATGAATATATTTCAATACACAGCGTAGCTTTGCATAGCCCAAAATGCCTTTGTTGCAACTGTTTGCAACTGTTTATAGTGTTTGTTGACCTTTTAGAATATTGATAGAAAATGTTTAAACATTTACTGTAACTTTGTATTGCCTAAATATAACTGTTGCAACGGTAAATCTTAAGTTCTGAATTCCAGAACAAATTGGATGACCTGAGAGATCCGAAAGTTATTAAATATTGACTGCTGACCTTCCAAAAGATTATGTGACTATGTTTGAATGCATTTATTCACCTGATGTAGCCCAAACAGCTACTGTTACAACTATATATCTTATGTTTTGAACAGTTTGGATGATCTAGAATATCCAAAAATTGCTGCATAATGTATGTTGACCTTTTACACAATTCAATGATTATTGTTAAATACACATTATTCTTTCAGCATACTCTAAAAACCTTCTGTTGCAACTGTAGATCTTATGTTCTGAACTCAAGGACAGTTTGGATGACCCTGATCAACCAAGTTTATCTTATCATGTTTGTTGATGTTCTAAAATATTTACTGAATATGGATGTATACGTAGCGTTACTTTGTCTAGCCCAAAAAACTATAGTTACTACTGTAGATCTAAAGTTCTGAACTCAAGGACAGTTTTGATGACCTAGAACATCACAACATTATCAAATGGTGGCTCTTGACCTTCCAAAAGGTTCATACAATATGATTGAATACATATCATAATCTTATACAAACCTAAAAGTTACCGTTACAACTGAAGATTTCAAGTTTGAAATTCAAGGGCATTTTCAAGAACCTAGAACATCCCATAAGGATAAAAACATATTTAATGTATATCCCCAAATATGCATATGTACAATATTATAAAACAACGCTATACGCTACTAATTAGCCATTTAGTTTCTCTTCCTGAACTTCTCCGTATTCAGGATGTTCTAGGTCGTCAATTAGGACGTAAACTCAGTTTTTATTTATATGTTCCAGGTAGAATAATTGATCTAGATCAAATTTGCTGAAGACAGTGTACACTTTTCTTCAGTCTGTGGTTTTATACAAACATTTCCTTTTTGAAGTCATGTATGATCGCTTAGGCCTGAAGTTGATGCGTAGATATTAACGCTCAAAACCGGACCACTTTTCGTGACGGTCGTTATGCAATTTTTTTTAAATTGTACCCCAGTATAGAAAACAAAGACGTAGTCCTTCTTTAAATAATCTTATGAATAGTTTAAAAAGTTGCCGAGATCAGTAGAAACAGTAAAACTGATGTAACGTTTGCATTAAAAGAAATGGACTTTTTTTCGGATGGTATTAAAAAAAAAGCTGCGACAAATAATGGAAGGTAATTATTTAAGCTTACTTGTAGAAAAAATTCTACGCCCTTGCAAGCGGCCTTCCGGCAGTTACCCGGAACATTCGCCACGGTAAACGAAAACATGCGTGTATGCATGTTTTTGAGTTCTTTCTTCTATTTATTTATCAATTCCTCCTCAGTTTTCACGACAAAATTGTTGGAGTAGATCTTACGCTTCAGGTTGGCCCAGAAATTCTCGATGAAACGCAGCTGGAGGACGTTGGGCGGGTTTGCCGACTTTGGTACCACTCGATGTTCAGCCGCACCATCTCCTCCAACGATCGCTCCGAGTAGTGTACCGACGCCAGATCTGGCCAGAACACCGCGTCTTCGCCCTTATGGCATTTCTTGATGAACGACGCAGCTTCCGGCAGGCATTTCGTACTACAAATTTCCCCGTTCACGGCCAGTCCGAAGCGAAAGAAGAGCGGCTTTGACATCCCCTTCTCGCTGATTGTCAGCCACAGCAGCACCTTCTTGGGTGGGTGAAATGAACTTCATCTTGGAGCTCACTTCCTGCGTGCGGGAAGTAAAACACGAAGTACCCTGTCAGTCGTCGCCATCCAGGGTGAGATAGGTCTCGTCGTCCATCGAGTTGACCATCTTTTTTAACCACTGCCGCTGCGTCATTGCCTGCAGATCCGAAACCGTTGGACGCGACTTCCGCTTCTTGAAATGTATGTTCATGTTCGTCAGGTACTTTGTCACTGTTTGGCCGGTTAAACCGACCTCCTAACCAAGCGCATGCAGCGATGTAGCCACTTTTCCCTCGGTCTGCCTCCTCAGGATCCTTTGGAGCTTCTTGTCGATCAGGGTGGTCGGCCGTCCGGAACCGGGATTTTTTTCGATGCTCTGATTGTTGTCTAATAGTGCCAAGATGTTGCAGATGTCGGAACGGGCGGAGCCGGCGTCTAGAAAGTGCCACACGGTGTCCGTTTTCGAAGCGGTGGGGTGCCGTTCTTTGAACGCGCACACTTCTGAACGGAGATGCTTCACTGTTTTTGCCATCACGGTTAGAGTTCGACTGATAGAGCTGTCAAATATTGTCTGCTGAGTCATGGGTTACTATGATTGGTGCTGCATGGGTTGTTTCGTCAGTGCGAGTGAAGGTAAAGCCATGAAAAATTGGCAATTTTTGTCCATTTTTTTTAAATGCAAACGGCATTACTCGTGATTGTAATGTTGCTAAGGAAGATAGCTGGAATGAAACTAATCAGCCACACAGGAGTCGCTCTGCATAAGTCATCTATTAATAGCACTATAATTGAAGTTTTTCTGTTATCAAATCAGCTGTTTGCAGACTATGAACTAACACCATAAACAAATGAAAACATAACCACTCACCGGAAAAATAAAACAGAAATGAAGCAATTACCAAACTTAAGTAAAAATACCCCTTAAAATAATGCAGACACCAAAGCCACATTCGAGAAACTCCGACAAACCGAAACGGTAGGGTCAGTTTATCTCATTTCCGCCCCCTCCGTCACCACTACAGCTGAGGCCATCCGACTCCGGGAGTCATCTGTTTTCTGCATTCCACAGTTGCAGTGCGACCATTTCTTTTTTTCCTGAATGGGGAAATTAAATTGTGTCTCATCCCTGGAGCAATGCTCAACGCTGAACACTTTTTTTTGCTGTTCGAGCATTAGGTTTCTTCTTCGCCACTTGCATAAAGCCACACAGTCTGCAGTCACAGGAAACCTGCGGTGGTTGGTCTTTTTTTCTCCTTTCGCCTGGCCTCAAGAAGCGGAGATCAGCGGGCGACCGGTTTTAACGCCACCACGTCATCGCGTCTGCAGTTTTCCGTTTGTAATTATCATAATTTGCGGAAAACGCCCATTTTACCTCTTCTGGTTCTGTTTTGGTGAGACCTGCATTTGTGATGATGACACTTTGCACCGTTTGGATGCTGAAGAGGCAATCGGAAATGACTGCCACTATACTTAAAGAACCAACACGCTTCGGATGATGCAATTTTGGGGTAGCAAAATTCTTATCGGCATTCAACGGCAATTAAAGCTCGTAGTCATTGTTATTCGAACATCGTCTGCTTCCCGAAGGCAAGAAAAGGGGATCAAATCTTTTAAAAGCTTTTAGCACCCAAATCCTGGTCAGGCAGCCGGGACTGCGGGAGGGAAAAAATCGAAAGTCAATGTTTAATTTATCCTTGAACGCAAATTAAGCGTAGTAAAAAGGGTCAAAGTGGTGTAAATTCCTACACCCTACCGGTTGGCCATCAACAATGACCTTTCCGGGTGAGGAAAAGCTGAACCTTTTCCTTTCACTCTTCTTCAACAATAAGAAAATCCCGGCTTTCGGTGTTTCTTTTCTCCCGACTGACCTGACAGAGGCGATGACAAAGGAATGCTTTATTTTACCCCTAGCATGTTTTTTAGGACTCTGGCATATTGGCCTCTCGCCGGGGCTACCAGGAAGACGATGATCCAACCGAACGTTTTTTTTCCGCCGCTGCTGTTTCGAAAGAGCCTCAACTTGACACTGAGGGAATTAACCCGACAACGACAGCAACCGCGGAGGTACGGGGGAAGAAGAAGAAGAAGTGTACACTTGAAAGTGATTCAACACCAGCGACTGATGCTACTTTCGTCCTAGGGGTGATGGTGGTGAAGGGGGGTTAGTGGGAGAAGCCGAATGTGTAAATAGGCTTGACACAACAAGTGCTAAATAATGTCGACGGTGAGCACACCGATGGGAATAGACGACATCAGCAAAGGGAACTAGGGCATGCTGTTGGAGTAAAGACTGTCGTTTGAAAAATAGAAAGGGTAGTATAGGAAATATAAAAAAAATAAGCATGAGAATGAGTTAAGGACGAATGAAATTCATAGCTAAAATCAAACATTTTCAGGTGAACTTTTGAATAAGCACCTCAAGATGATACGCGTCAGCTTGCTGAAGACGAAATGTGATGGAATCTGGACGGTACCAACATCTGGATAGTTTGCCTAATTTATCTCAAATTAAATATTAAATTATGTTCAAAACTAGAAGGAACAGCCTTATTGTACGCAAAGTTGACGTAGAACTACGTAGCAATGTGTAAAGAATGTTATTATTATCAATTTTAATGAACCTGTAAAAGAATAGAGGTGACATTGATCGATTGGAACTAGACTAAGTTAAAGCGTTTTATGCGTTGTCTGGTTCAACATGTTGGATAAGTTTCGTTTGTTTCGTAAAGCAACATTGCAACGTTGGTGCTGTTCTAATGGGACGTTGGATTGGCGTAGATAAGTAAGGATGTTAGAAAATTCTATGGTTTGCTCAAATCGTTTGGTGGCCCAAGAATGGGTTTAAATGTTGGTATGATGAAATGACAACGACAGTGTTGGCAGTGGTTATTATGTTGATATGCTCGACTACCTGGAGACCAATATCCGTATCGCGTTAAAGATAGTTGAAAGTCTGATTGGGAATTCAAAGTCAATTATTAATGATATATTTGAACATTGACTTGACAGTTCCAAGAACTTTCTGTTTGAAATACATCTTTCATAGTTATTGGCATTATGTCGAAATTTGAGGACCGTGGCGCTAAACACAGATAGTTCTACCCCGAAAAATATCATTTTGCCTGTATAGACATAGTGATTGCGGATTTTTAACACTCAACGTTGCGTCATATCAATATCATCTACATACATACATGTATATGTACATCATAAATATATCGTTATATGGCTACCAATTGGATCAGACATATTTCGCTCCTTAGGGTAGCACTGAACAGCTAATTTGCCTCGAGCTTGGCTGTCCAGTTGGCCATCATTCTGGCTGGTTGTTTGCCCGTGTACCCTCCTGCAGGGTACTTGCAACCGCCAGCTGGCAGAGCAATACTGCCCAAGCAGCACACTAAGATCATAATTAGTTGCAGCAACTTGATTACAACTAAACAATCACATTTATTTTTTCTCAACCGAATGGCAACATATGTGCTACTGGAGTGGCCCCTGTTTCTTATTCCGTGTTCATACATTTTTTTTATATTTCAAGTGATGGACAATTTAATCTCTTCAACAGCTATTTAGCTTGTGTTGACATCGATGTTATTTGTTTGTTTTTCAGGTGGCTTTGTGTGTTTTTCTGTTTGCATGGCAATTAAGTTTTAATTTGATAATTTACTACAGGGTGCGGCAGAAAATAATGCGAAAATTTGTTCTATTCCTTTCAAATCCCATTTTCAACTAATTCAAGCAATAATATCAACATTGTTGAGTGCAGTAATCTTTATAAAGTCCTTTTAAACAAATTAATTCAATGTGTTCTCCATTTTTATCAAAAACCTCCTCGAGCCGACGCTGGAAGCTAAAGCATGCCTTTCGGACGTAGTCCTCCGACATTGACTGCCATGTGCGTGTTATGGTTGAATTCAGGGTTTTCACACTAGGATGTGATGTTTTGCAGGCTCGTGTTTCAACATATGCCCAAATCGTATAATCCAACGGATTAAGAGCTGTACTGCTATGGGGCCACAAATCCTTCGGCCAAAACTTCATATTATCGTTCAACCATTGTTGGGTTCGATTAAACGTGTGACATGGCGCTCCATCCTGCTGTAGGACAACGTTTTCGTCCTCGGAGAAGTTGGTTCACCCAGGGAAGCACTTGGTCCTTTAAAATACCGATATACATTTACTTTTTGATTTTAACTCCAGCATCAATGAAAACAGGCGGCATTTCCAAACCAAGCCAAACATCATGACACCAGCCGGATGTTTGGTTTGAAATTTGAATTTCACTTTTTCCGGAACGTTCTCCATTTTCTGTGGTGAAAGCTTTTCGTCGGAAAACAGGATTATCATTTTTTCCTTCTTCAACAAGGAAAGCAATCTCTTGGAACGCGTCACTCGTAGTTCCTTGAGCCGATCCTTAATCAAGTGGCGTTTCACTCTGGCTCTGGAAGATGCATGCAGGTCTTCTTTGATGATTCTCCGCATGGATTTTTTCGAAATATAGGCTTCCTTTGCATGTTTTCTTATGGAACGCACCGGGTTGCGAGCAATCTTTGCACGGACCGATTTGATCACGTTTGGCGTGCGTGCAAAGCGCGGACGTCCGCTTCCCGGCTTCCGCTGTTTAGGACCATCCTGCAGGGACTTTTTTATGCGGTAAACTATTGCCAAATGGCACCCTACCACCTCTTTCTGCTTCTTCTGGAGCAACAAACTGGTGATCATTTCTTTCGCAAACATTTTGACGAATTTGCAATACAATAAATAGAATGTTTGGATGCAGCACTTGAAAGTAAACATAAACAAATACATTTTCGACAGAAATTACTCACTAGCTACACGAATTAACCCAATACTCAAGTTTGAACATTTTCGCATTATTTTCTGCCGCACTCTGTACTATTCTGCAATCGCTCGGATGAGCGGGCCCTCAGAGTTACGGCAATTATCCATGAATGCATTAATAGAAGCTACGATGCGGACTTTCACTGTACTGAATTCAGCGGCACGATGGAGCTCGCTGGTTCTCATTCTGGGCGCGGCTTCGAGTATAAGTCGTAATAGCCGATTTCGAATTACTTGTAGCTTCTGGATGTAAGTTTCTGCACAAGTTGTCCACACTGGCGTAGTTCTTCACCGGGGCGATAATAGTTTTGAAGACGGCCAGTTTGTTCCGCTGCGATAGCCGGGACCTTTGGTTCATTAGCGGATACAATGCTTTCAGCAGTCCGATGTACTTGTTCCGCAGTTTGTCGGTGTGAGCACGGTAGTTCCGTTTGTTATCGATGGTGATACGAAGATATTTGACGTCATTCATCCAATCGACGGGGCATCCGTTTACCCGGATGAAGCAGTCGGGTGAAGGTCGGTATCGGAACAGGATTGCCTACGTTCACTTTAACTTTCCAGCTACTACTACGTCACGTAAGCAGTTACCTCTTGTTGCAACCGGACTGGTAGTTTGTTGGCATTCGACCGTTGGCCATTATTGCACTGTGTTCGGCGTACTGCGCCAGGTTGCAACCAACTGGAAGCTGACAGATTGTACGGGATGGGGCCCAGAAGGCTACCTTGGGGCACACCGGCTGAGATCGATTTGAGAGCAGACGATGCTCCTGCAAGCGATACTCGAAAGAACAATTGGTCAGACATCTCCTTACCATTCTCGTCAGGAAGGTTGGGTTCGCCTGTACCAGTTTGTGGATCAAGCCGTCGTTCCACACGTTGTCAAAGGCCTTCTCCATATCCATGGCAAATTGTTGCGGTGTATAATATTTTCCACTCAGACCAATTGGTGGACGGTAGAGTGTCTCTGCCTAGAATCAAAAACATCAGTCGGCCGAGGATGAGCCGCTTGAAAATATTGCAGACAGCTGAAAGTAGAGTGATTGGTCTGTAGCTTGTAGGGGTAGTTGGATCCTTTCCAGGTTTTAGCATAGGGATACCTTTCCCTGTCTTCCACCTCGTTAGAAAATGGTCCAGCTGGAAACATATGTTAAAGAGTGCCGACAAGAAGCGGCAGGTTGAAAATACCATCGTTTGCCGGGGCCTTCATGTTTTTCCCTAAACAGCGACTTCTTGGGGACTCGCCATGTTGGCACCGAGGTTGTGAGCCTCAACGAGTTTGTTGGCGAGTGCGTTGGCCTTCTTCGAAGGGGATAGCAGGATGTCCCCACTGTCGTTTTGTAGCGGCGGGATTTCTTTCGGCTTTTTCTTAAAAACTTTTGCCACCTTCCAAAATGGCCTCGAGTGGTCAGTCATTTGGGCGATGTTGAAATTGTTGATTCCTTATGGCCTTCATTCGATCCCTCCATTTGATGGCTGAGAATGCAGAGCTCCTTTTTCTGCAGAAGGCATCCGGTTCGTTGGAACTGTCGGGGAACGGTGTTCCGTTGTTGGATTAGTTGACGAGTGTATCGGTCAATACTGGTGTATTACTTTCTCACCGGTACCCGTCGGATACAGGCTTCCTCTGCGGCGTGGACAGTTTCCCCAAATATACCCAGTTGGTTGTCGATGGCTTCGACTGAAGAAACGTCCGAGTTGTCAGGAAGACGAGAGTCCACCAGGCGACCCAGTTGGCTCGGTAGTAATCCCGTCTCATCGATAGTGGATCTTGCGTTGGGTTGCCCAGTTTGCACACCACCGGATAGTGAACTGAACTTAGCTCGTCATGGGAGACCGGTTTCGACAGTGCCAAGCCGGACAGGAACTCGTGTAGGGTGGATGTACTTCCACCTGGGGATAGAAAGGTCGGATCGTCTGGGAAGTGGATAGCACACGTACCTTAGCTAAGGTGATTAGCCGAAAGGTTGCCGTTTTTGTTGGTCGAATGATTGTTCCACAGGGTATGACGGGCATTAAGATCACCGGCTACTATGAAGCGAGATCGGTTGATGGTGAGTTTTCCAAAGTCTTCCACGAAGAGCTGTGAGGTGCCATTGCAGTCCGCGCACTGCCGGGCATGTAGACAGCGAATAACGTAATGTCTACAAGGAGGGCGAAGATTTTCACGCCGATGCCGATCACGCAACAGCCACACCACCCCCACAGTGGGATGATCTAGCCAAACTATGATGTGTACTGGGAGCGAGAAGTTGATTTTCGGGTTTAGCCAGGTCTCCAAAATCACCCCCGTCGATTTTTTGCTGTGCAAAGAGTGTTTCCCAGGTCAATCTTTTTTGCTCTAACAGAACGAGCATTCCAGTTCGATACACGGATGGTGCGGGCCTCAATCTACCCCATATTTGCACGCCATATCACCTAGGACCTCCACTTGGTCCGGTTTTGTCCTGCACCGCAGAAGTCTTCCACGGGACTCCGTAAAAATGTTCCACAACTCGGCTGAGCTATAGATCGCATTTTTATTTTCCTCGGGAGGGGAATCGGTTGGAGTGGTGCCACCCCAGATCTGTTGCGAGGGTCAGTGCGTCGGTATTGATTGATCCCGGGGTTGGACTGAAGTGCCCCGAATCTTGGAATTCCGGCGGGTGGACCTTGCTGAATTGCTTTCGGCCCTTCTGGTTGGACGTTATTTGATGCCGTATTCCAAGAAATTCGGCTCGTTTCGGGCAGTTACGGTCCGTAGCTGGGTGGCAGCCGCCACAGTTGGCGCATCGTTTGGCCGGAGCAAATATGAAGGTGTCCCCCTTATATATCGTACACTGCTGCAAATGAGCCGTTCCTTACCTAAATTTGAAGTCTGTGTTCGGAAAGTACTGTGCATTTAGTAAATTTACACTGAGAAATCACCATTATTAGACATCAACTTATATTTGTGTTATTTCAATAATTGAATGTAAAAATCAATAGTTTCAAATATTGAGAAAATGTTCTGATCGATTGGTGCAACGGTCTTTTGCGCTTTCGTTGAACGCATCACTTACCACAGTGAAACTTTAATCTGAAAATAACCTGCCTCACTAATACAAATCTATCCTTCCTTGACAACTGCAGAGACAAACAGTGAGTACTGACCTATACAAGGTTCTGGCAATTGAACTGCTACATTACTTCAACAGTCATTATTACGTTCCACGAAGCTGTCCAATACAGTGAGCAGAGCTTAAAAACATCATAATCAATTCTCAAATTGCACCCTTACTGAGACAAAATGTTAGTCATCACGTACTGTTCCTAGCGAACATGAAGTAAACACAAATTTGCCTTCATGGATCTCTTATGCCAGGTGAATCAACTCGTTTTGTGTTGCTTTACTTTCATCATTCATTCGTTCCAGAAAGCAGTGAATGTCGTTAGGCCATCCCTTATTTTGAAAAAAAAAATGCCAAGCCAAAAATTCCACCTCTTGAAATGTTCGTCTTGACTAGAAAAGAAACATACTTAAATTTGAAGACCGTACGGTAACGTTAAGTGCTTCCCCAACGGACCTAAAGAAATGCTAGTACGGATGACTACCCACGCGGTGGCAAGCACGCTACTGTAGAGTACGGTCTTGCAGGTCGACCAAGATCAGTGTAGTCAGGTTGATAACATTTTATTTTTATTTTTTTTTACTATCAATGTTGTTTGGGACACTATATCATCAGTACACCAGTTTTTAGGTATGATGATATAGTGTCCCAAACAACATTGATAATAAAAAATAAAAAATTTTGGTTCCAGGGATTGGATTTGCCAACAGGACTCGGCGCCAGCTCACAAAACGGAGAAAATTCAATTCTTGAATGCGGAACATTTTCCAGGGTTCATTATGAGCTCGGAGTGGTCGCTGAACTCTATAAACTTCGCTGTCTGGAGTATGTTGGAGGCCGAAGCCTGTTCAAAAAACACAAAGTTGTGGAGGTCCTGAATTGACATCCAACGGCAGTCTGGGATAAAATACCACAACTGCGGGCCTTCAATTTTCAAAAAGTGTTTTCTTTTCAAGTGAAGTTAAACGAATTCGAAATAAAATGTGTTTGTTTTGATCAATTTGTCTGTTTATTTCACATCAACCCTGTAACTTAACGACTATTCCAGAAAGTATAAGCACACCTTATTTCAACGCTCACTTTGAATATAATGAAATATTTCAACATGTTTTGGCTGCTACTTTTGTTTGCACATTTCTAAATGACATAGCATCATAAAAGTGCTCAGTTTTGTGTTACCTATCCAAATGCGCGGTCTTACTTCGGAACAACGATAAGTATCGTGCACAAATGGTGCACCGTGAGCGGACTCTCCTTGAGAAAATTGGCCAAGGAAGAGGGTGTAAGCGTCGGAGCGGTACGATCTGCGATTCGAGAATATAAAGAACAGTGTACGTTTGAAGATGTGGTCCTGTTAGTCCGGATATCGATAAAAAGATCAGGGATGCCTACAAGCAAAAACTAGTGACTTCCGTTCGGGATATTGCGAAAAAAGTAGGGACCTCGTCGAGTAACGTCATGCGTGCCAAAGAAAGACTTGGGCTAAAAACATACCGGAAGCAGAAAAAACCCAAAAGGAACCCAAATCAGGCCGCGTCCGTGAAACCACGAGCCCGCAAACTCTACGATTCGTTATTGTGTAGAAATGTTGGGTGTATAATAATGAACGATGAAATGTATGTGAAACTAGATTACAAAACGCTTCCCGGACCACAATTCTATACTGTAAGCGAAGACAAAGACATCCCCGAAACGGAGAAGGCAATTTTTACTGAAAAATTCTGTAAGAAGGTTATAGTTTGGCAGGCAATATGCGAGTGTGGTTATACATCTAGTCCGTACATCACAACGGAGACGATGAACACTCAGAAATACGTTAAGGAATGTCTCCAGAAGCGATTTTTGCCGATGATCAGGCAGCACGAAGGTCAAGTACTGTTTTGGTCTGATTTGGCGTCACTTTAGAATGGTACAAAAGTCAAAATGTATGTTTCGTGCCGAAAGACATGAATCTGCCGAACTGCCCGGAGGCACAGCCAATCGAGACTTTTTGGGCTTTAACCAAAGCAAAACCAAACCAGCGGACGACATCCAAAAATTTAAAAAAGATTGGCCAAAAGTGATAAAAATGGTGAGAAGTACCATTGTGCAGAAGCTAATGAGTAATGTTCGAGGAAAAGTTAGGAGTCTTGGCTATGATTAAATATTTTGATTAAACGAGAGTAAAATATCATATGAAACACAAATACAAATATGATTTGCCAAATAAAATTACTCAACTAAAAAAAGATGACTTTTTTGTTATTTTAAAAGTGTGCTTATACTTTCTAAAACAGTCTATAGTCCTTTCTGGATCGATTATCGAAATGTTTGCAACATCTCATGTAAGTGAGGGAGGTCTCATATGCAGCCGTGAACGATATAGAAGGTTCGCAAAATGCTGTCTTCGTTCGAGAGTTCGGAGCTGTTCGAAGTGGCAATGCGCCAGTATTGTTTTGGCAGCTGACGGCGAAAAGTACCCAGGAGGGTACACTGGCGATCACCCAGCCAGGTTGCTAGAAAGCGGCTGGCTAGGCCGTCATTGGTTATGCAGTCGGTTGACCAAGCCCGTCGAAAATTCATAGTCATCCGGTTGTCGCAACATTGAGTGTTAAAAATCCGCAATTACTATGTCTATACAGACAGAGCGGTATTCTTTCGGGGTAGAACCATCTGTGTTTCGTAAACAGTATCGCCACGGTCCCAAATTTCGACAGAATGCCAAAAACTATTAAATGATGTATTTCGCACAGAAGAATCTTTTCAGGGCTACTATGCTGATTTTGGAAAAGAGTAACACTGAATTATTATAAGATTATCAGTGTAGATTGCTGCTCAGTTTCTTGCTTGCTGCCGATAGTTTCAGTAGTAAAAAAGTTTGAAGAGTGTCGTTGTAACAATTGATAGTTTACGAAAAACAAAGAGCTTGCGTCGAGCATCGGCTGTGGACGATTCTGTCTATGCTTTGTTGCGCAATATTTTGCTCTCGGGCATATCGCTTTATCTATTTTTTCAAATACTTATTGTTCGGTGGTGCGAGTGATTGAGTGAGCACAGAAAAAAAATAAAGCTACTTTCCGGTGAGATGAAATGGTTTGCGGGGTGAGGTAGGCCGGTGGTGAAGATCATAATTAATTGTAATCCACATTATATGTTCGCAGTACTCGCCATCCCACCGCCGATCCCATATTTCAAGTGGTTCCAACAGCATCAACATTGGCTTTCGAACATTAATACAAATTACTTTGTTTTCCTAATGAAAAACCACCGTCACAATCAGCCAGTGGCTCCAATAGCATCCTTACAGTTGGTTTGAATCAAATCAATCTGGAAATCGGTACGTATATTTGAATATTTCACTAGACAGCTTATTGATTACCAAAACGCATCCAGCTGCCACCCAACCCTGTTATCCAACACCCCAGTGATTTCTCGTAGAAGTGCAGAGGATTTCTGCGGTGAGACGAGTATTTTAGGGGTGGGCGTAATTTTTTTCCCAGAATTTAAGATGCCGTGCTAAAAAGACGCTGCAGATATTCTTCTTCTTAAAAATACACGACATACATGCTAGATAAATTAGCTTCTTTACAAGCAGGCTTTGAAGCCAAGAGCAGGCTTTCGTAGAATTACACTTTTTTCTTATATTAAACTCTTGATTCCACGTGTATACCCTAATTGAATTCGTTTTCTCTAGAAGCACTGTTTGTACAGCGCTTTCAAGTGACTGACGAAAGCGAAACAATTGCCTCATTTTACGCCCAAAGACTAATTTGTGCATCCTTTCTTCACACACATGAGAGAGGTGCTTTACCCGTAGAGTAAGGTGGGGTGAAGTTTTGAAATCGCTAGAACAATAAACTTAATACGAGAAGGGCAATTAGTTTTTCCAGTATGAGAAAATGCGAAATTTAACTGGGTTTCTCAAACTTTCATTTGCCTAACGAAGAAAAGGTTTGAAATTTTAAAAGTTCTCAATAAGTTGAATAATTCAAGAAAAAATCTGTCAAAACTGTAGTGAGTACAAAATTCAACCAGAGTATTCAATAAGTGATTCGCTCCATGCCGTATCGAAAATTATGATTAGACATTTCATATTGGCTTTAAATCAGTTTTAGAATGAATCATCTTCATAGATTTCAAACTTGAAATAATAATAAAATACATTAATTGTTATGTTATATATTCTCCGTGCGATAATAAAATGTTTGTCAAGTGTAACAAGAACCATAACCTAAAAGTTTGAGGAAGGCAAGTAATTTACATTCATTCTTACGTCTTTCAACTTATCATGCGTTAATATGTTGATTTAGTGAAAATGCTAGGCTCTTTATACTGTCATTTTAACATCCTTTTTTTATAATTGCGTTTCACTTGTTTTCTCGTAACGATGCAAATATTTTAATAAAATCTTAGTATAAGTTGCAATACAGACTATCCCAGAAAAAGATACAAAAAAGACGCTTAAATCTAGAACTGTGCCAAATATTACTAATAATAAACAGCTTATTTAAACACCAAACACCGATCACCTACAACATGCTGTATACTATTTAATGGAACTAACTTTCGGTCAAAAACTTACCTTCAGTAAAAATTTAATAAGAAACCATTTCTCAAGTAATGTTTGCTGGTGCGACCATTCACCATTCGTTTTTGTTTCAGTACAGCTGTAATTGTCCAATTGACAAGCCACCTCTAGACGAAAAATAGGCCAACTTTCAATTCCGCTGTAACTTGCGTAGCTGTCGAACTTAAGACTGGTTGTTTTTTTATTATTCCATTAAAAGAGTGACAAACGTTCTTACGTGGCTGGATAGCTCAGTGGTTACCCGTTTAGCTTACTGAGCAGATGGTCGGGAGTTCAATCCCAGGCCCCCGCCCCCTTCCTTGCTATTTGTCACTTGCCTCTTTCTATCACCACTAGATTTGAAATAAAAAGCAGTCTACTGCGCTTCCATTGATAGCATCACCTACCACAGTGAATCCATGATCTATAAATAACCTGCCTCACTAACACAAATCTACACCCAAAAGTTGAAATTGTAGTAAAAAATGCAATTGCAGTTTTTGTAATCATATCTTGAGAAATCCGCATGATTCTGAAAAGGCAATTTTGCCCATCATGATCCACAACGCTTGTTATGGTATAAACATAGCCATGCAAGTGTGTGCAAGCGATTATCGCTGTGTGCGTAGTGCCTCGACAGTCGCAGCAACCGTTGGGTTTTTGTTCAACCGTCAACAACTTCTCAATATGGGTGAGACAATGGCACAGAACGCCGCTACGCCATATGCCACAGTTGCTATTCCGCTATCAAGTGTTCTATTTTTATTTGCACTCGTCATCACCCTCATATCGCTCTCTCATCAAGTCACCATGCGTTTCATGAAATAAACGAAGCCATGTAAGTGTGTGCGACCGACATTTGCTTCATTGTTGTAACGTAGAGTGCCTCAACAACCGAAGCAACTGTAGGGCTTTTATTCCATTCACCTCAACTTGTTGTGGTGACTGGATGGTTACAATGAAGAGCCGTCATGCTGACGGTCGCGGTTCGACTCTCAGTAGCGGATCGTAATCTTTTTTTTTGTGAGCCATTGAATTTACTACTACTAATCAACTGTACAACCCCACGTACACATTGAATTTTTCTAATCGAATTGATATGTTGCTTTTTTGCCCACGACCAATGATGCATTTTTTCTCCAAGTTGCGATCCATTACGAGAAATGAAACCAAAGGATGCGAAATTGCATTATAATCTTGCTTTTTTATTTTGGGTGTATCCTTCCCTTGACAATCGTGGAGACGCAGAGGTAAACACGGTCTCTAACCAACGATTTTCAAACAAATCATCCTTCACCCCTCCCCAAAGACCGTGAGGACGTGGCCAGCGCCGGTACTGATCTATAAATAGAATGAACTAGTGAACTTGTACATTGAAGATGTAAAGCTACTCCCAAGCTTCATCTATGGGGTTCTCTGTGCAATTACACTTGTTCTGATCGGTAACGGAGTAGCAACTACGAAATGCATGGTCTGACAAACGTTCAGGTGTACAGCATTCGTCAAGTACAACATTTCCATTTTTTTATCGAATTATACAATATTCATAGTAAAGGAGGCTTTGTCAGTGATGGCAGATAGATGATTGATTGATTTATCTTTATTAAAGAGCCTTTCAGCCACAGTTGGTTTGGCTCCACCGATGGCAGATAGAAAATCTCAAGCTGAGACATAAAAACTGGTACCCTCACGGAACTACCTTAAAGAACAGCTTCGTGAAAAAGCTGTTGCGCTCTCATGCACTGCTCCCCCTGTATGTGCCGACCTTGTGTTGTTTTTGTAATTCTCGTCCATATCCTTCCGCTGTGCTTCCTTACTTCTCCTAACTTCCCCAGGCTCGTAGATAGTCCACCAGTCCCAGTTAGGCAGACTTCCGCACTGGTGGGGCCCCGACTACCGGTGGCTATCGCAAAGAAGTTCTTTGCTTGATTGATCTCCAGGTTGCAGAGGTAGTCCTGTAGTTCCGATTGATGAGACGGCCAAAAACAAATTCGGTGATTCCTTTCCACACTCCTTGTAGGTTTTGTGCCCTCGACAAACTGTTGTTTTACGCATCTTCAGCACTTTATCCAGCTTAGAACAGTACCACTCCAGATTTTCCAGGTGTTCCATTTGACGTTATTCCTGAATGCGATAGACTACTTTGATCAAACTTGCACCAGTTCTCGAGTACTTTTTTAAACATACGTATCTGATTTTGTGAACAAAGAGGGGAAGTAAGATTACTAGTAGAAGTAAATACAAATTAATCCAACGGGTTTTTATAAGGAAATGGATATAAAATTGTGTGTCGAAAACTTGACCTTTGTATCTATTGAAAAAGTTGGAAATATAAAAAAAAAATTAACGAGAAAAATGTAGGTATAGTGCCATCTGCTCCCCTGATCATATCATCATATCAGCTGTTTGGTATGAGGGTTTACAATCGTTAAGAAGGAAGAACTGTTAAAAAAGTGAGTAACTGTCACTCTTTTTGAATGATGAGATTACTCATCGTTATTACTGTTGTGAAATCGAAAGTTTGTTCAATAGTGAAAGAAAGCTAAAAATTATCGAAATTGTCATCATACCAATTGCTCATCTATCAAATGATTGGTCACAGGCCTGATTCCAAAACCTCTCCAAACTAGTGCCAACACTAGTTTCATTTTGTACTGACTTCGAAATCCTCAACTGAAACATGTGCCCTTAATTACCCTATCATACAAGCATTCTATATACCTAACTCCCTTATTTCTCGCCTCCGCACTATAACTTCATGCATAAATTTCCAATAAAACGCCCGCCAGTTGTTGTGTGCGATAATGGCAAGAGGTTGCGCTCTTCAGCATCATCTCCCCCGCCCCTGCCCAATGAAACACACCGGCACATCTTATGGACCAGGATCTTGATGCATTCTTTTACCTACTAACTACGTAGTACAGGCACCAACAGTTGTTGGTACTATCTTTCCACATTCTTCCTACGCGGTTCAGGCCGGAACGCATGTATGCAGAAACGGTGTGAGCTTCGAGCCCTTAAGAGCCCCATCGGAGCTCTTGGGGAGCTCTGAAATTTATGCATCAATTAATGCAAGAAACTACACACATTTGCTACATACCGTACCTGGGCGGGCGTGTGAAGATCGGGGCTTTAAGGGTTCTCTTTTAACCATTCACTCCCTCAACTGTGGGGATAACAAAAGCTACAGTATAAGTTATAAGTACAAAATTAACGAAATTACATTTTCGTCGTAGGACTACGTGTTTGTTTTCAGTACAGGGGTACATGTTGCGAGTACGAACAATTTGGAGCGTTACGAAATATGCTTAGGTTTTTAACGTGTATAACTAATTCATTTCATGACTGATTTTTAAAATCTGTGCACCAATCAATTCTACGCATTAGTTTTAATATTGAACTTGAATGATTTTCTACATTAAGCTATTGAAACTAACGTAAACACACGGTGAAGTCTATTAATGTCGGGTTTTCAGAGTAAATTTACCAAATGCACAGTTTGACCCTAGCACAGACTTCATATCTACATAAGTAAGGAACGTCTCCTAAACAGCCATGGGTGATATAGAAGGGGTACACCTTCGCATTTTGATTTAGTTTTTCGGCAGTCGTGGAGCAGGAAGAAAAGGATCTGCTGTAGGAACGCATTTGGCGGTAGCAAGCACCCTGGAGGGTGCACTGGCGAGCAGTCGTTACTCAGAGAGGCGTTGGTGCCAGTGACAACAACGAGACAAGAACTATCCCACGTCACCTAACGATGACCACCCGCAAAGACGAGGAACTGAAGCAAGAAGACAAAAAAGAAAGCCCAAGTTTAATCGAAAATCACGTTTCTCCCCCGTCAATTGCATCCGCCCTTTTCAGGACGACCAAATCAGTTTACGAACTAAAGAGTTTGTTTGGTTGAATTTTTCTCTTGTGCTGTTTGAAATTTCTCTTACCGTGCCCCGGATGAACATGACATTGCCGCGTCCCGGAGTAAATGACAAAGAGCGTTGAACAATCAAGGGCCGAAATTCTATAACGGATAATTCGAGTCGAACTGCAACACGTCAGACCGACCATATGCACACAACTTACATTATAGAGGGTAGGTGGAGTTCGTTGTAGTTTCTAGTTGTGCATAGCGGATTAGTTGAATTTTTGACGTAGGACTACGTTTCTCTTTTCTGTGCCGGGTGTCGTTTCAAAATTTCGAAAGGTTTTTGGACGCTAATAACTCTCGTTCAACTGAACACAATGACTTCATTCATTATGAAAGTGCTATTAGTAAGAGTACACTAAGGTTTTTTTTTTTGCACGGGGGATACGTTCCACTTTTTGTATGGAACCGTGTAAAAACAGACTAAATAGAGTTGATAAATTCACATGCTTATAGATTTTATATTGCTTCGATTTAGTTTGTATGCGTTACTTTTCCATGCAATGGTCAAAATACAGTTTTTAAAATTTTGAGCATTGCCATAAAAAATTGTAAATTTTTCGAAAAACTGCCATATGATTACTCTGTCCAAAACGTAAAATGTGATTTGAATTGTTCTCTTCAGATTCCAATCATTACTTGCAGGCGTTTCTTACGCTCTAGTTTCTTGGATATCCCAACCTCCAGAGTCCCTACAAAATATGATTGAGAAAATGTGAGTAAAATGTCGCAGCATATGACTGCAAAGTATGTGACTCCATTACTATCTTCTACGCGTTAAAGATGGTGGCCCTCACAACCACAACATAGAAATTACAACCGGACCGTATCATTAATAAAACCAAACGGCCCTTATCAGGGCCACCAAATCTAAAGAGTTAGCAATAAAATTTTCTTACACATTTACACATATTCCTAATGCTGGTCTATTTCGACCTAGACGTCTATCGGCAATAATAAACTTTGAATTCCTCGACTGGAAAACTGGAAAAGAAAGTTGACATGTCTTTGGGAGTGCTGGGGGCTGGGTTTCGTGTACCGGAGCCGTAATGTTTCCGAGATTTGCACATTTGGCAGTGTTGTACACACATAGGTCTAGTAGAAACCATATGCAATTAAAGGTGAATAAAACCAGCCTCGTGGGTAAATGTTTCCCAAATGACTAATAACCCATTCGCACTACAAGGTATTTTACGTGATATAGAGTCTCTTGATATCATATGTCATACATATTATTTCCAGTGAAAGAAAATGTATGAATGTAGATATCAAGACAGGCTGTATCAAATAATTAAGGATGTTTTGCGAACGTTTATTGTGTGGGGATTAGATTTGGAACGAAACCAATTTCGGCCACTCTTTAAACAATCAAGCCATCAATAACGCACATTTCTGCGTAGTCCTACGTCACCTTTGCGCACAACCCCATTGGGCTGTAGATTGTAGTTTTTTTTTTTTATTGGAAATTGTAAATTCACAAATTGTAATTTGAAGTTCTAAGTATCAGAAACGTATTGCTCTTTATGCTGTGTTCAAAATCTCCACCTCATTTTCACTATCCATAAAATTGTAACTCCTTTTAACCTCGAGACAACCCTGAGTAAAGGGGTATTCATAAACCAAGTAGACTATTCTTAGGAAAAAGGGGTTTGACCAAAGTCTACGCTGCATACAAAAAATCAAAAACTTGGATGGAGAAATGTCTACGAGGGGGGAAGGAGGGGGGGTCTGAGATTTTTAAAATTGAGTACGTGGTTAAAGCACAGGCCCCAATCGGTTTTATCCCTTGAACTTAGTTTTAAGATTTATCTTTTTTATATACTACTTGCTGAACCCGGTGCGACCCTTGCTACGCTTGCAATTAAATGAATTTGTTCAAATATATTTGTTTGCTAATGGGTGAATTTTCTGCAAAATTACACGTAGGTGTGTATTTTTAATTATACCCTCAGATCTTTATTTTCTACGATGGTATTTCTTTCTGTGTAGAAGGATATCATTCTACTTGGGAACATTTATCTCCAAACTACGCCTTATCCTGTCAGTTAGAACATCATTTTCTCTTGCCTAACCTTAGATTAACATCTTGTGCATATGTAGCAATGAGAATAAATCAAGCGTCCCCCATTCTTGACTGTAAAGCTGTACAAACTTCTATCAGAACATGCGGCTTTCCTCAAGACATACAAATTTTGTGTTTTGGAATTATCCAGGCAATTCTCATGTTTGGTTGAAATTTCTATTTCATTTGTATGAGATCCCCCCCTCCCCCTCCACTCCGGAGAGGGGAGGATTCTCGAACCTGCCTCCAAAACCCCCACATGCCAAATCTGGTTCCAATTGCTTGATAAGTTCTCGAGCTATACACGAACTCTTTCATACGGGGGAGAAGTCTCGAACCAACATAAGCACCTTTTCTGGCCTCAAAAACTCTTGCATAAAAACTTTCATAAAAGGCAGGGATGATTCTCATATTTAGTCAAAATTTGTGTTTCATTTAAACGGGAAACGTCTCCCTTCTCCCGTCATCCAAAGAGCCCAAGCAACACATCGCTGTCATAATAGGTTGCAGAAACTTGATTGTGACTTAATTGAGTCACATTGCAGTTACTGTGACTTAATTGCAACAAGTGTGCTACTGGGGAGGGGAGGAGTCTCTAACAATCGTGGAAACATTTCTTATCTTCAAAATCCTCCACATGCCAATGGTTCTATTTGTTTGATTAGTTCTCGAGTTTTGCAAAATAAATTCTGTTCCATTTGTATGAGAGCCATCCATCCCTGATAGGGGAAGGTCTCCGACAACCAATGAAACATTTCTTGTCTCTTAAAAACCCACATGCCAAATTTGGTTTCATTTTCTTGATTAGTTCACGATTTGTACAGAAATTTGTGTTTCATTTGTATGAGACCCCCCCCCCCCTTCTGGTAGGAGTGGTTTCAAGCCCTACATGCCCAATTTGATTCAATTTGCTTGATTAGTTGTTGAGTTATGCAGAAACTTCTGTTTTATTTGTATGAGTGCCTCCTATTCTAGAGAGGGGAGTCTCATATTACCTTAGAAACATTTCTTGCCTCCAAAAACTCCCACATTCTAAATTTGGTTTCCTTTGCTTGGTCAGTTCACGAAATATGCAGAAATGTGTGCCTAATTTGTATGGGTGCCCCCCCCCCCCCTCCCTTCTATAGGTAGGAGGGGTTTCAAACTTTCATAAAAACCTTTCCCGACCCTAAAAACTCCTGCATACAAAATTTCAAGCCGATCGGTTAAGTAGTCTTCGATTCTCTAAAGTTCGAACAGACAGACATACACGGACAGACACAGACAGGACAGAAATTCATTTTTATTTAAATAGATTTTGTAAAATATGAAACAAAAACTTGGTTCTGTAAAGATGATTCGGTTGAGTCTGAAAAATTTAATATGTTAATCAAAAGAAAAGAAGACGGAGCCACACCGGCAAAGGCAAAGCCAACACAATAGCAGCGTAAGGGCAAGTAGCACCTTTTTGTTTTGGCTCTCACTCGTCTGTTAGTAGATTGTGTATTTTTCGCCCATATAGTGAAATCGTTTTGCATAGTGTAGTTCAAAAAAATCCCAATTTATTTATTTTAATTTTTTTTTCTATTAGATTTTTTATTTGCATGAATGATTCTCCGGGGGCGTCACGCCTCCCAATGATAAAGTTAGGCAACACTCCTACCAGCCGTCTTGTGCTTCACCTTGGGTTGTCTACTTTCGGCGGAAAGTGAAGGCATTCAACGAAATTCGACGCGTCGTTATCCGGGGACCGAATTTCATTAGGTCAACCGAAGCAAGCTGCGTGTTACTGCGCCTACGTATAAAATTGCTAGCGACGCAGGTTTTAATGCGGAGTATTACGTTTACATCCCATCAAATCGATACACAAGTGGCATTGAAATGCTTCTCATCCCGGGGAATGTTGACGCCCGAAATGAACACTCGTCCTTCCCCCGGTTTCCTGATTGAGCGGCACCCTTCTCTTGACTGACGTGCCAGGCCGTGTTTCTTCAAGTCGCAAGACAGCACTGAAGCCCGTCGCGTCGTTTATCCCCTGGAGCCTAGCATGGCTCCGACAATATTGGAGTGTTTAAGGGACAAAATCACAGTAAAACACATCGTGGCACAAGTCAATCAAAACAGTGGCAAAACTGCATCAATTGAGCTCCGAATTGCTTCCGCATCCATCACAGACTTCAATCAATTACTCGCCGGAATAAAATTTTGCTGGAAAGAAGAGGTTATCGCTGGAACTGAGGCCTATTTTGTGGCAAAAGATGAATTGATACAAAAACCCTTGCGCTGAAATGGCCGGGTTGACGTGCCACAAGGGCTCAGTAGGGATTCGTAAGGTCCCCGAAGCTGAGAGTCAGAATCCCGTAGAAAGCTTAATGAGTATTGCGAATTGGGTTATTCGATTTGTAGGATCGTATCGTTGGAAGGAGATTCTCAATTTCCCGTGGATTTCAAGTAAGCGTCTCTGTTTACGGGTCCACCCCTCCGTTTTTTGACTCTTCATACAGCGTTACTGTGAATGCAAACCGGTAACTCAATTTGGTCTTGCTATTAAGGGGTGCTGCATACAATACAAGGTCCTAGAAGGGATGGTGGCTATCTTACATACATACATACAAGGATGAATTGATACAAAAGTGGTATTGAAATATTAGAGCGACAATAAAATGATTATGTTGCTCTTGAATGGGATAATATTGATGCATAAAGCCAATTTCGAACGAAAATCCAGTGGTTCCTTTGTGAGACCCAGGACTTTTCAGCCTCCTATGACTCTAACTCTTTTCAGCAAAGATGTCATCCCGAATACTTCATATTTGATTAGGATAATACAGCGGTTCATGTACGGAAGAAAACAATTCAATGGTCATTAGAGCAAGACATCAAAGAAGTTTTTGTATGGGTTGGACTGATGAAAACTTGTGCAATGTTTTGACGCGGCTCATTCACTGAGTTGAAATACAATTTGCTACAAACTGCCATAGGAAAAGCTGCAAGTAACACTGTAAGTTTAGTACACTGTGCAAACTGTTTTAATCCATGCCAGACTGGATTTTTAAATTGCTCCTTAAAAGTGGAAGTCATACTGAATATTAAACAGTTCCTACCTTTAAAATATTCATTATGTTAATGATTGGAATATAAAGAAGTACAAGTGAATTGCGTTTACCGCTAAAACATGATTCATTCAATAAATTTGCTGTAAATGATCATGAAGCTGACGTCAATATATAAGGCCTGTTCTCGACAAAATCGGCAAAATTTGCTGTTAGTTCATTCCAAGATGCATTTTTTATTCATTGAACTGTGCAATATTAGTCATCTTGCAACTAATTACTCCAGGGTCTGTGCAGACTTCTCTACAACCGATTAAGCTGATTTTGTCCAAGATTTTGAATTTTTTTTTTTATAGTTGTTGCTTGTTGTTTATATTGAGTTCTCTCTTCATGAGAGCCCAATACCACTCAATAGGTCGCAACTCTGGGCAGATAGGTGGATTCGCCTCTTTCGGTACAACATGTACTCCATTCGCTTTATACCATTACAGAACATCTTTGGCTACGTGACAAGATGCCCAATCAGGCCAGAATAGCGAGGGAGCGTCATGGCTGGGTGGAAATGGTATCAATCGCTTCTTTATGTATTCTTCACAGTATATATCCGTGTTTACCGTTCCGGTAGTGATGAAGCTTTGGCTTGCTCGACCACAGCTGCATATTGCCTGCCTAACCAAATATATGTTGGTAACGTTAAAGATTTAAGAACGTTATGGACAGTGCTTGCAGGAAAACCAAGCTTTTTGCGAGTTTTCTTACTGACAGTTCCGGATTTTCATTGCGACCGCACTTTCTCTTCTTTCGACGCCATCTTCGATCTAAAAGTTTATAGTATCACCATAAATTGACACAATTAACAGACCCGCGTTCAACAGTCTGCGAAAAATTTCACGTGTTGATGAAGTATTTCCAGAAATATACGTATTAAGGGGTGTCCAGCTTTGGAACAAGCCTTACTTAAATAAAAGTGCCAAATCAACCATTTGCTGCATTTCGATTCAGTTGAAACAATCAAATATGTCGATGCTTTTGAACGAAATTCAGAATATGAGTTTAAACGTCATCAAGTGAAGAAAGTCACTTCACTTGATAACAGCATCTTCCACCTGCTGACGCTACTGGCAGCATCTCAGTATGTAGTAGCTATCCGTGTACTTTGTACTATTACGGTGCTGAACAACGGCACATATGCCTTTGCTTTGCGGATCTCCAACGACCAGGCGACCGGTCCAACAGCAGCCTGAAGAAGGCAAATTAACGCCTTTATAGGAAATTATACTTTTACTGGTAGGTGTGGAGACCCCGTGTGCTCCAGATGCTGCAAGGCAACCCCCGGCAAGTGAGTGTGTGATGAGGGCACATGCCAAGTGGAGCTCGCAGTCAACGCTGCCGGAAGTATGCGGAAGGAAATATCTTGATTGGTCGTTTTGGTCGAACGAAGGCATGGTGGCAGGGCGCAGTTTGCATACTCGGGGTTGGGTTTTGTGTGTTTTGTTAACTCCTGACTTGACTTTCAGAGCTTTCTTAGTACCGATATGAAAGAGCAGAGTGTATAATTTCTACGCTTAGAAGTACTAAGCTTATCAGGATTTATGTCCGTATGGGGGAAGAAGAAGAGAGTTTATTCAAATTTTGTACGTCGTATATCAGTCCGTTGTAGCAGAATGAACTGGGTTTCCGTGAAGATAAGCAGTGGACCATGAATGCCGTCGAAATTTCATAATATCAAAAAGCATCACATCCATCATCAGCGTACGACAAGAGCACATAATTAGCTCCAATTACGACCAATTACCCTCCTGCATGTGGAGTGCGCTGGAAACTGTCTTCGCCATCGTCGTCGTCGTCGTCGTCATCATCAGAAAGTGAATAGGTGTTTTGCATCGGCTGTCGATAGTGTATGCTTGGTAGCTGATTATCGACATACTTTAATTATTATTTGCATCGTCTTTCATCCACATCCAGGAACTGTAAAATCGACGCCTTTGATGACGACGACGGCCGCAACCGGAGAAGGCAAGTATGCAAAATTTGCTCATGCATCATCGTGCGGGATGTTTCACCTTCGTTTGACGACAACTTTAACTCTTTTAGGAATCCAATAGCGTAAATTTTCATGGCTCATCATCATGACTCACATCAACATTATAAAGCTGAATGAAAATTTCCCATTTTTCCATAGTTGCAGAACAAGCAAATATAGCCTCCCACCAAAAACATCGTGAGGCACACAAACATAATCAAGAGGAATGAAATTACCATGTTTCGTTAGCTTTCCTCGTTTTTCACAACACTTTGATTTGATTATTTAATTAATGTAGGAACGGTGTGAGGTGCCGTAATGTTCGCGCATGTTCTGGAGGGCTGCAGTCGTGAAAACCCCTTGGACCCGAGTAGAAATTTTACAATTATAATTTTAAATCTGATTCATTCGATCTCAACGGGGGAGTAGTTTGGTATTCAAATGATTCTTGAATAACTCATTTCGGTACTTAAGTGATACTGTAGGAATACATTCCAGCATCAACTTTGATATTCAATTACTGTTCTGCCCGGGAAAAAGTGAGTTGATAAACGACGAAAGCCCACGATGTCTACCCGGCAGGCGATTCAGGAGAAATCAAAGACCAACTGTAATAACAATATTTACGATCGAATAATGAATTACGTCCCGCTTCGTTGGCTTCAAGGCGCAGTGAGGCTCTTTGCGAGGACGGCAGATAAAACGGCTGTACGTGGAATGTGATATCCTGATGATGACGACGACGACGACGAGTATGATGACGATGTTGACTTTGCAGATAAGGCTTAGCGAAAAAGGTGATTTTAATAAGACTTTCCCGGGCATAACTTCCTTCGGGATGGGGAGATACCATGTTATGGCTGCTGCTGGCATGGGCAGTGGGAGGGATTGTTCTGATTGAAGAGTTCCTTAAAAAGAAAGTCAAATTTATTAAGGAAGGTTAATTTGATATAAAAATTTGCTATGAAATGGAAAATTTAGCAAATGGAATAAGTTTTCTTTTTTTATGGCATCTGCCTTTATTGCATAGATTCGGAGTCAACCAATGGAATCGATCATCAGAATAGAATTTAAGGAAATAACATAAAAAGATAAAATCCTGCTGCAGTAAACAGTCATTGCTAAGGGTTGTTTTTCGACTTCCAGTGGCTCGCAAAGATTGGCTTATGGTATATTCAGTTCGGTTCAATATACTTGTTTGTCTATGATGTATGATATGTACTACCAATCTATATAGGGTAACGGGATGTAATGTTAGCCTAGCTCCTTGATTCGGCCTATGTACCGAATATGTCATTATTTCGGCGATAATCAACAACATAATATTGTAATCAAGATGACCGATCTATTTCAAAGCAATTGAGACATACTTAATGAATTTATAATTGTTCACTTTCGCGTAATTTTCGATTTCCTTAACTTTTCAGACACCATAATTTTACTGGTTAAGCTGAACAGATTATCTACACGCTCTTCGAATGATCTAAATTTGCCGAAATTAAGCCTATAAACCGAATAATGCTGCCAAGATGTACAGAAAACAGTCACACGTTATGAGCTAACAGGTCACATAAGTAACATAACAATTATTTAACATGAATACCATAGACCCAATGTTAGGGACATATTTTTTTCTAGGTTCCCAATTATGGCCTGTCTCATGGAAAACGTAGTGAAAATGTTGTTATTGGCAACATTTACAATACAAATGTCTGAGTTTTGGTTGAATGTTTTTCATATGGCTCATCTAAACACAAACTAAAGGAACAAAATCTGTGTAGAGCGAATTATAATGTTTTGATTGCCGAATGACCGCTAAATCATATGGTAAAATCACTTAAGTGTTTCTTAGCAGTTTAAGTATAGTTTGATTGTTAGTTAAATTGTTTGTTGGGTAGAGCGAATACAGCTGGGAACGCCTTGAATCAAAAAATCGGCAAAAAGCGTACATAGCCAACATTCAATAACAAATCTATCGAATGGGACGAGCTTGCATCCTTGAATAGACCCAATTTGATGCCTACAGACCGACATTACATCCATATCCTTCGAAAGTTTCTGACTTTATAAAATGAGTTGTGTAACTTTTCGTGATAAATACTACCAGATGACTTATTAAACATATCTTAACAAGTGTGTAGCTAGTTGAATTTTGTTTCCAGCTGAAAAACTTCATGAGTTATGATAAAAAATGTAATCGATTGTTTCATACTAGGCTGAGTCAAGGGACACATACCCTATCTATATATATATAAATGGATTTCTGTCTGTCTGTCTGTCTGTCTGTCTGTCTGTCTGTCTGAACCTCATAGGCTCAAAAACTACTGAACCGATCAGCGTGAAATTTTGTATGGAGAAGGTTTTGGGGCCGGGAAAGGTTCTTATGATAGTTTGAAACCCCTCCCTTCTCTGGAAAGGGGGGCTCTCATACAAATGAAGCACAAATTTCTGCATAACTCGAGAATTGATCAAGCAAAGGAACCCAAATTTAGCATGCGGAAGTTTTTGGAGGCAAGATATGTTGCTTTGGTAAGCAGAGACCCCTCCCCTCTCTAAAAAGGGAGGCTCCCATACAAATGAAACAGAATTTTCTGCATATCTCAAGAACTAATCAAGCAAATGGAACCAAATTTGGCATGTGGGGTTTTCTGGAGACAATTTTTTTTCTATGGTGGTTTGAGACCCCTCCCCGCTTCTAGAAGGGGTGCTGTCATACAAATGAAACTAAAATTTCTCCATAACTCTAGATCTAATAAAGCAAATGGAACCAAATTTGGCATGCGGGGATTTTAAAGGAAATAAATGTTTCTACAATAGTTCGAAACCCCTCCTCCTGCTCTGGTAGGGGGAGGGAGGTCCCATATAAATGAAACAAAAGTTTCTACATAACTCTAGAACTAATCAAGTAAATGGAACCAAGTTTGGCAGGTAGATGTTTTTGAAGGCAAGAAATATGTCTAAGGTGACTCGACACCCCTCCGCCTTCTGTAAGAGGAGGGGCTCTCATACAAATGAAACACACATTTGTGCATAACTCGAGAACTAATCAAGCATATGGAACCAAATTTGGCATGTGAAGGTTTTCGAGGAGCGAAATGTTTCTATAGAGGTTTGAGACTCCTCTGCCATCTGAAACGGGGCCAGGGGGAGGGGGGGCTCCAAATGAAACACAAATTTCTGAATAACTCGAGAACTTATCAAGTTAATGGAACCAAACTTGGCGTGTGGAGTTTTTTGAAGGCAAGAAATGTTTCTATTGTGGTTTGAGACTCCTCCGCTCACTGAAAAAGGGGTCTCTAATACAAATGAAACACGAATTTCTGCATAACTTAAGAACAAATCAAGCAAATGGAACCAAATTTTGCATAGGGTGGTTTTTAAAGGAAACAAATGTTTCTAAGGTGGTTTGAGACCCCTCCGCCTTCTGAAAGGCGAGACTTCCATAAAAATGAAACATCATTTTTAGCATAACTCGAGAGCTAATGAAGCAAATGAAACCAAATTTAGCATGTTGAGGTTTTTGGAGGCAAAAAATGTTTCTATGGAAGTTCAATACCCCTCCAAATTTTGAAGGGTTTGGGGGGGGGGGGGCAAATTTCTGCATAACTCGAGAACTAATCAAGTAAATCAAACCACTTTTAACATATGGGGGTTTTTGGAGGCTAGATTTCTATATGTATAAAAATGAATTTCTGTCTGTCTGTCTGTTTGTCTAGACTCGGAAATTTCTGAACAGACCAACGTGAAAATTTATATGAAGGGGTTTTTGGGGCTGGAGAAGGTTCTTATGATTGTTTGAGACCCCTACTCTCTCAGGAAGGGAGGCTCTCATACAAATGAGACACAAATTACTTCATAACTCGAGAACTAAACAAGCAAATCGAATCAAATCTGCCATGTGGGGGGTTTTGAAGGCAAGAAAAAACCATCAAGATGCCAGTTATATTAAATTTTCCTCCATTTAGTTGCAAGCGTAGCAGCGCACGCACCGGGTTCAGCTAGTGTATATATATAAAAATGGATTTCTGTCTGTCTGTCTGTCTGTCTGTCTGTCTGAACCTAATAGGCTCGAAAACTACTGAACCGATCAGCGTGAAATTTTATATGGAAAAGGTTTTGGGGCCGGGGAAGGTTCTTATGATGGTTTGAGACCCCTCCCTTCACTGGAAAGGGGGGCTCCCATACAAATGAAGCACAAATTTCTGCATAACTCGAGAACTGATCAACCAAAGGAACCCAAATTAAGCATGCGGAAGTTTTTGGAGGCAATAAATGTTTATATGGTAGTCAGAGACCCCTCCCCTCTCTAAAGAGGGAGGCTCCCATACAAATGAAACAGAATTTTCTGCATATCTCAAGAACTAATCAAGTAAATAGAACCAAATTTGGCGTGTGGGGTTTTCTGGAGACAATTTTTTTTCTATGATGATTTAAGACCCCTCCCCTCACCTAGAAGGGGTGCTGTCATACAAATGAAACTAAAATTTCTTCATAACTCTAGATCTAATAAAGCAAATGGAACCAAATTTGGCATGCGGGGATTTTAAAGGCAATGATTATTTCTACGATAGTATGAGACCTCTCCTCTCTCTCTTGGGGGTGTCATATAAATGAAACAAAAGTTTCTATATATCTCGAGAACTAATCAAATGGAACCAAATTTGGCATGTAGAGATTTTTGAAGGCAAGAAATATTGCTAAGGTGACTCTTCACCCCTCCGCCCTCTGTAAGAGGGGGGCTCCCATACAAATGAAACACACATTTGTGCATAACTCGAGAACTAATCAAGCATATGGAACCAAATTTGACTTCTGAAGGTTTTTTAGGAGCGAAATGTATCTATAGAGGTTTGAGACTCCTCTGCCATCTGGAATGGGCCAAAGAGGAGGGGGGGGGGGCTTCCATACAAATGAAACACACATTTCTGAATAACTCGAGAACTTATCAAGCTAATGGAACCAAACTTGGCGTGTGGAGTTTTTCGAAGGCAAGATATGTTTCTATTGTGGTTTGAGACTCCTCCGCTCAATGAAAGAGGGGTCTCTAATATATATGAAACATGAATTTTTGCATAACTCAAGAACAAATCAAGAAAATGGAACCAAATTTGGCAAATGGAGGTTTTTGAAGGAAACAAATGTTTCTAAGGTGGTTGGAGACCCCTCCGCCTTCTGAAAGGAGAGACTTCCATAAAAATGAAACATAATTTTTAGCATAACTCGAGAGCCAATGAAGCAAATGAAACCAAATTTGGCATGTTGAGGTTTTTGGAGGCAAGGAATATTTCTATGGAAGTTCAATACCCCTCCCCATTTTGAAAGGTGGGGGGCTCCCATACAAATAAAAAGCAAATTTCTGCATAACTGGAGAACTAATCAAGTAAATAAAACCACTTTCAGCATATGGAGGTTATTGTAGGCTAGATTTCTATATACATAAAAATGAATTTCTGTCTGTCTGTATGTTTGTCAGACCCTTATAGACTCGGAAAGTTCTGAACCGACCAACGTGAAAATTTATATGAAGGGGTTTTTGGGGCTGGAGAAGGTTCTTATGATTGTTTGAGACCCCTACTCTCTCAGGAAGGGAGGCTCTCATACAAATGAGACACAAATTATTTCATAACTCGAGAACTAAACAAGCAAATCGAATCAAATTTGGCATGTGGGGGGTTTTGAAGGTAAAAAAAAACCATAAAGATGCCAGTTATATTAAATTTCCCTTCATTTAGTTGCAAGCGTAGCAGCGCACGCACCGGACGCAGCTATTATATGTATAACAATGAATTTCTGTCTGTCTGAACCTTATAGAATCGAAAACTACTGAACCGATCGGCGTGAAATTTTGCGTGGAGGGGTTTTTGGGGTCGTAGAAGGTTCTTATGATAGTCTGGAACCCCTCCCATATCAGGAAGGGGGGGGGGCTCCCATACAAATGAAACACACATTTCTGCATAACTCGAGAACTAATCAAGCAAAGGAAACCAAAATTGGTATAGGCGAGTTTTTGACGGCAAGAAATGTTTTTATTGTAGTTTGGAACCCCTCCTCTCTCTGAAAAGTGGGGGTTCCCATACAAATGAAACACAAATTTCAAACAAACATGAGAACTATGCCTACTGCTATGCAAATTTGTATGCAGTATGGCCGGATTTTTTATGCTGGGATTTTTGGAGTCGGTGAAGGTCCTTATGATGGTTCGAGACTCCTCCCTCATCTGGAAGGGGGTGCTCCCACACCAATGAAACACAAATTGCCACATCACTCGAAAACTAATCAAGCAAATGGAACCAAATTTGGCATGTGGGGAGTTTTAGACAAGATTTTTTTCTAAGGTGGTTTGAGACCTCATCTCTCTGGTGGGAGGGGGGGAGGCCTCTCAAACAAACGAAACAGAAATTGGAACCAAACATGAGAATTATCCATGCAACTTAAACTCAAAATGTGTATTTCTAGGGTAAGAAGCATGTACTGATAGAAGTTTGACCCCTGCTTAGCCAAGAATGGGGGATGCTTGAGTTACTCTCAGTGCTACATTATGCACAAGAAATTGATCAAAGGTTATGCAAGGGAAAATTACATTCAAACTGACAGGATACGGTTTCGTTTGATGATACATTTTTTTGTCAATGAAATGCTTCTACGCAGAAAGAAAGACCTATAGAAACTACCGATCCAAAAGCTTAATTAAAAACATGAATCTTTGTTTTTTTTCAGAAATTACATTAGTAAACGAAAATATTTTAACCAGATGCATTCACAAAAACAACATAAATGAGCAGGTTCTATTAAATTTTCATTCATTTTGTTGCATGCGTAGCAAGGCTCGCACCGGGTTCAGCTAGTGTTTTATATTTGTCATGGGGCACAAACAAACTATATTTTTCGCCTCGATGATGATGATGGATTTAAAGTTTTTATTTTGTTATTGTAATTTAAAGTAGTTTGCATTTTTTGTGTAGTCTTCGAAAGTTTGAGCCTCGCGCGCGGTATACAGGTATAAAGGACTTCTTTTTGAATATACAAAAAATATTGACTTTTAATGCTTGAGAAGATGCCATGAAATAGTAGTGGGTTGTCTGGCGGTTCCATTAGTGTTGAAACCTCACTCGGTAGCGGGCAAGATCGGATATTGGATTGTATTTTGATAATGTCCTTATACAGGAATCTGTGATTTGAATTGTAATAGAAATTTCTGATCTCTGGGTTTATTTGCGAACATTTGTGGTTGACATCAACAGCTTTTCACAATTATATCGCTGTAAAGCAAATGAACAGTTTTGGAAGAAGTTTATATCTGTAGATATAATCAGTTCGTATTTGGTTTTGCATAACTGGTTGAATTGTTTCAAATAAATTATCTAATAGATAAATCGTCTAGCTCAAACCTTTGTAGGGGTAAGTGGCGTGACCATCATCATCATCATCACCACCCATTGTTGCACGGAAACTAAGTCCGACAGCAGTGAGCTCTCCTCGTTGTTAGACTTGAGCAAGCTTTAATAACCACTGATTATCCTAATCATGCCATTGTATGAAGGGCCAAAAAGGGGTTGGGTGGATCGATAGGCAACATCACTTATACGTATCCACAGGGCCATAAAGAATCTTCTTCCAACAACAAGATTGGACAATTGGTCAAAAGAGCAAGCTATCTAACATGAGGATACCCCAATGGGCGGGGAGAAGAGCCCGCCCTCTATTCACAAACTTTTAACAATGGGGAGTTGGCATTTCCAGTCTCCCCATCCAGAGTGCTTCAATCGGGTGCCCTGCTGGTCCCTCCCATTCCCATGAAGTATTTATATAATAGTGTATGTATTTATGTAAATGAAAAATACTGTAATCACTCGGTATCTATTATTTATGATCTCCCTTTGGTGGATCCTGAAATGTAAGAAATGTTGTAAAGTGTTAAAGTGTAGAGTTCTGTGGTTTCACGCTTATGCACGTTTTTGTTTGTTTTCAGCAATAGCAGCAATTTCCCAAAATCTTGATTTGAGGTATCCTAAAAAAGTTTGTTAAATTATACAAAAATAACATATATACATTTTAATTTACTGTTGCCATGGTCACTATTTGCTGCTTGATGTTAATTTTATAACAGCAATACGCTTTTATTTTTGCTGGCCAAATAATTATTGCTCCTATGTAAGGGAGTTAAAGACAAATGGAAAAAACAACAAACAACAACAAGCAATTTTTAAATCATCTAAGAAGAAAAATCAATAAAACTATTTCATCAAATATAATGATATTGTGAGTTATGATACAGACACATCAGAAACTATCCGAATGGCAAACAGCTCAGATTTGGAAAAAGGTCCATTTGCAAACCGGAATTGAAAAATACATTAGGTAATAAGTGCAAAAGCCTACCATAGATTCCGTCGCAGCTTCTTTTGTTCAACTAGATACTTCTGAATCATAATGATAATTGGACATATAAGACATAATAATTAAAAGTATATATAATCTATTAGGAGAAATTATTTTAAAAAAAATATGTTAAAATATAAATCCCGAAAACACCAGTAATGATAAAAATGATAATGATGGTGATAAAGCAGATTGATAATGGTTATGAATAAACAATGTCCTTTATGATAATATTTTATCAAGGGATATTATAATATGAACTGAAAATTACATCTGTGCCGACTGCTGTTTTACTGCAATTGTAGACAAACTTCCGCATCCATTATGAACCAGAAAATTTAGACAATGTATGACTGCCATGAGAAAAAAAAAATTTTAAATGTTAAATTATTTTATAATACCTGTTAATTATTTTATATGACCTGAAAGATATGATAATGGAAAATTATGACATGATTTACAGGTCGCACCCCCTCACTTCGCTATTGTCAGATTGACAACATTGCCCAGGCTACGCCAACCAGCGTCTCCATGTTTCAGCTGACAGTCTTTTGTGATCATATGACTCGTGGAGGCGTGAGGTAGGAACTTGTGAGGACCGGAGGTCGGTCGCACCCTCCTTCGAAGTTGTCAACTCACCATTTGAAGCCCGGTTCAATATACTTGTTTGTCTAATATTATAACTCACCCATGCAAATGCATTTTTCTTAATGAAAAATTATACTGTTGTTTTGATTCGACTTCAAAACAGTTCCCATTATTTATAGTCAGCCACAGCAGTACCTTCTTGGGGAACTTGGTGTGTGAAATGAACTTCTCCTCGGAACTCACTTCCTTCGTGGGGGAAGTAAAATACGACGTGCCCTGTCAGTCGTTGCCATCCAGGGCGAGATAGGTCTCGTCGTCCATCATCACCGCCACGACCCGATTCGCCGGGAAAATCGAGTTTACCATCTTATCCAGCCGCTGCCGCTGCATCATTGCCTGCAGCTCCGAAACCAGTGGACGCGACTCCCGCTTCCTGACTTATACGTTCAAGTTCGTCAGGTGCTTTTTCACTGTTTGGCCGGTTGAATCGATCTCCCGGCCAAGCGCACGCAGTGATGTAGCCACTTTTCCCTCGGTCTTCCTCTTCAGCATCCTTTGGAGCTCCTTGTCGCTCAGGGTCGTCGGCCGTCCGGAACCGGGCTTTCTTGCTATGCTCTGATTGTTGTCTAATAGTGCCAAAATGTTGTAGATGCCGGAACGGGCGTATCCAGCGTCCACAAAGTGCCACGCGATGTCTGTTTTCAACGCGGCGGGGTGCCGTTCTTTGAATGCGCATACTTCTGAACGGAGAGTTTGACTGATAGAGCTGTCAAGTTTTGTCTGCTGATTCATGGCTTACTATGATTGATGCTGTATGGGAAGTTTCGTCAGTGCGGGTGATGGTAAACCGCATGAAAAATCAGCATTTTTAGTCCATTTCTTTTAAATGCAAACGCTATGATGAAAATAATACAATGTTGTAAAGAAATACTAAATAATGTACTTATAATAATGAAACGCCGAGGCAACTCTTCCGCTGCGATGTTAGATAATTGAAACTCTAAAATAGCGCAAATTCAAACATGATAAAATGAAATAAAGTTGATCACAAAGCAGCCTAGCAAAATAGCTAAGAAAATTTAAGCAAACAATACTGCGAAATAAATCTCATATGGGTATGATTACTGTTCAAAAACGCAAACTCAAATCCAAAATAAAAAGGGGCACGAGTTCAAATCTCACACCTATACAAGTTACGAAAATACTCAAAAGGTATTTGAATGGCAACGACGGGAGATGAGCCAATCCAGGGCTGAAAATCTCGGAAATAAAGGGAAAAAAGAAGAAGACAAAATCCATAATAATAAGGGAATAAAAAAAAGAAAGGAAATTTTTTGATAACCCTTGGTTCCTACTGGGCCTATAAATATTTGTTTATGTCTGTAAATAAGAAAATGTAGGATCATTACCAATTTGAATTTTTGAATTGATTATTTTGGATTGTTTTGTGTGGAATTTATCGTATATAATCCACTCTAAAAAAACGTTGACTCTGATGTGATCGACTGGATGTGTACCTTTTCTGGGTGACTGGGTACCTTTTCATGTTTTACATTAAGAAATTTCATAGTTCATTATAAAATAGCAAGCTGCTATTCAGTGACATCATAATAAAAGTTGGAAGTAACTTTTTGCATAAAAATATTTCGTTTAGTAGCAAGGGGGCTGAAGGGGGGGGGGGGGGGGTACTTCGATTTTTTTTACACCTTAAGTGATCGACAGGGTACCCGGGTACCCACCAAATTCAAATGATTATAACTCTGGCAAGATAAGCAAAGGCAGTTGGAATTGGGAAAATACTAATTTTTCTTCTAATTTCTAGTTACAGGTATTCGACTAAACAGCTCAAACCCTCTAGGATTCATCAATTATTGACAGATTTTTATTCTTTTGGTATCATTAGATACAGAAACTTATGTGCTTTAGGGACATTGTCGGGAATGACCATTTGAATTCATCTGGTTCATGTAAATCCGAGTTTCCGGGGCTGTGTTTCGAAACGGAGACGCAATATCGGAACACTTTTTGAATTTATATTCATATTTAGTTGTCAGCATCTTCAGCTAAGCTGTACAGATTGGATAAAATAAGCTATCCTATCCAACAAGAGTTTTAAAACGTATTTCTCGTCACATTGTAATCAAAATGATGGCTTACTTCATTGAATCTTCGAAGGCAACTATGCAGTGGCTGATTTTCACCGAAGACTGTTCGGTGCCTAGGAATCCACAGAAGCTGTCGTTGTCGGGAACTGCGAGCAGGAACATAAAAGTTTATTTGTTGCAAAAGATGTGTGCAGTCCAAGCGGTTACTCAATACATCGAATGCAAACAATCTCTGCAAGTAAACCCTCCACTAGTGAAGAGGCTCTAGGGTCTAGTGTTATAAGTTGACATTGGTGTTCATATGGAGGCAGTTGGAGAGGGTAGTTCCACGGCAGGTTGCGCAGGGCAAATCTGATGAAGCAACGTTGAACTCTTTCTAGCCGGTCAGCGTGTACAGCATGATAGGGAGCCCATACTTGAACTCCATGTTCGAGGATACTGCGCACCAAAGAACAGTAAACGACTTTCAGTGCGTGAATATCGCGGAAAACGGCACAGTTTCGACGAGTAAATCCAAGGACGCTTTAGCTTTAGCGTAAGTTATGGGAATATGTTCGTTGATATTCAGCTTACTATCCACCGTTACTCCCAAGTCTTTAATAGAGTTGACTCGTTCAAGTACTTCTGAATGTAGCAAGTAGCGGAAAGTTATATGCAAACGGCTTCTATTGGAACTTATGATCTTACATTTTATAGCGTTCATCTCCATTCCATTGAAAAGACACCTGTTTGATACAGTTTCAAGGCCTTGCTGTAGAGCGGTGCAATCAACCATGCTACGGATGGTTGGTGTGATTGTAAGCGGTGGCATAAATCATTGACGAAGAGAACAAAAATTAGCGGACCCAAATGGCTGCCTTGCTGTGCACCGGACAGCATCTCGTAGCTGCAGGAATATACAGATCCAAGCTTGATGTAGGCAGATCTACCATATAGATAGGACTTACCTTACCAATCAGACTAAGGCCGGCGTGGCCTCTGCTGTACACAGAAGTTGTTTCCATTCTATTCGGTCCATGACTGTACCTCACCAGCCTCGCTGTCAGCGGAGGGTCCGCAGGTCACCATCTACTTGATCCACCTTGCTCGTTGCGCGCACCTTCTTCTTGTACTTGTCGGTTCGTTTTCGAGAACCATTTTCGCAGGGCTGTCATAGTAGCCATAGTAGTCGACCGATTTTTGCGATGTGTACGATGGGAGGTTCTCCCAGCAACTGGTGCAATTCGTGGTTCATTCGGCTTCTCCACGTTCCGTCTTTCACCTGCGCTCCACCGTAGATGGTACGCAGCACCTTCCGTTCAAAGACTCCAAGGGCGCGTTGGTCATCCACTAGTAATGTCCATGTTTCGTGGCCGTAGAGGACTACCGGTCTAATTAATGTCTTTTAGATGGTCAACTTTGTGGTTCGGCGAACTTTGTTCAATCTTAGCGTCCTTCGGAGTTCAAAGTAGGCACGATTGCCAGCCATAATGTGTCTTTTTATTTCTCTGCTGGTGTCGTTATCGGCGGTCACCAATGAACCCAGATACACGAATTCGTCTACTACCTCGATTTTATCACCGTCGATCTGAACTCGTGCTAGGAGGCTAACATTGTCTTCTCGTGAGCCTCTTCCTTTCATGTATGTAAACAAACAAATGTTAATATGTCAACACAGACAAACAGACATAAAACTTGCAGTTTCTTACGCATTAAACGATCAATTCAAATGTTTCTTAATTGGTAGTTGGATTTTGGAATTTTTTTTACGTTTAACGTTAACACACTACCGCCATCTATTCAGCTTAATCATCCATCACAGTGTGCTCAACAGAAGGCGCAGGTGTGTTAGTGACGATGAGTTGTACTGCCTGTAACCGCATATCAGTCCCATATTGAAAAACAGCAAACCGAGAAAACGATATGGCGTACTTTTCACTCTATATTTTGATAGTTTATATGTAATAGTATGCACGGTTCACTATACAACCAAAAACAATATATAAAAAATGTTTTTTGAGGAAAAAAACGCATTGGGACATGATATGCAGTTACTTTGACTATCAAGCATAAAGGGTGATACGGTCAAAATTTGGTCAAGGGAAAACGCGTGTAAATCGGTGAAATCGTTTATTTAAAAAATCAAATTAAATTTCTTTTTCAAGTTCAATTAGTATAAAATTCAGGCAAAATATTCAGTTAGGCTTCCGCTTTTCCAAATCAGAATTGCCGGGCCTTACGCTTGACCCCTGCCATCAGATTTTGTACAGCCACCTTGTCCACCTTCTTCGCCGCAGAAAGCCAGTTTGCCTTGAACTGCTGCTCGTCCTTAGCAGTTTTTTTGGTCTTCTATAGGTTCCGCTTGACAATAGCCCAGTATTTCTCAATTGGGTGGAGCTCTGGCGTGTTGGGAGGGTTCTTGTCCTTGGGAACCACCTGCATGTTGTTGGCAGCGTACCACTCCATGGCCTTTTTACCGTAATGGCAAGATGCCAAATCCGGCCAAAACAGTACGGAACAACCGTGTTTCTTCAGGAAAGGCAGCAGACGTTTATTCAAACACTCTTTCATGTAAATTTCTTGGTTGACAGTCCCGGAAGCTATGAAAATGCTGCTTTTCAAGCCACAGGTACAGATGGCTTGCCAAACCAGATATTTCTTTGCGAACTTTGACAGTTTCGTATGCTTGAAAATATCTGCTACCTTTCCCCTTACTTTTGCCGTATAAAACTCCTGTCCCGGAAGCTGCTTGTAGTCGGCTTTGACGTAGGTTTCGTCGTCCATTACCACGCAGTCAAACTTTGTCAGCATCGTCGTGTACAGCCTCCGGGATCGCGCTTTGGCCGTCGTATTTTGTTTATCATCGCGATTTGGAGTCACTACCTTCTTGTAAGTCGATAGTCCGGCTCGTTTTTTGGCTCGATGCACGGTTGTAGACGATACACCCAGCTTATTTGCGGCATCTCGGAGAGATAGGTTAGGGTTTCGCTTGAAACTACCGGCAACTCTCTTTGTCGTCTCAGCGGCTTCCGGTTTTCGATTTCCCCCCGATCCAGACTTCCTGGCTGTCGACAAACGTTCCCCAAACACTTTAATTACATTTGCAACGGTTGATTTGGCAACTTTTAGCGATTTTGCCAACTTTGCGTGCGAGTAGCTCGGATTTTCGCGATGCGCGAGCAAAATTTTGATACGCTGCTCTTCTTGCTTGGACGGCATTTTCACAACTGAAGAGTGAATTAAAAAATCAAAATAGGAGCAACATTCTACACACACACACACACCTTCAAAATGAGGGGTGTTCAGGTTTTTTAAATGCAAAATTGAAAGAAATACGTCAAGTTGATATTGACCAAATTTTGACCGTATCGCCCTTTACTCTATCTTCAAATGCGGATCAACAAAAGGTCCCTGATGCATTGAATGATGTTTCATGTTTTATACATGCGAATCATGATTTTTTTTTGCCACAGAGACGGAATCAATGAATACCGAAACAACAAATTCGCGATCAAAAAACAAGCTCGGAATCGTGACTTTGCAAAAAGACTTGGTCATGCCGTAATTTTGGAGAATTTCCGATGCGTCAATTTGGTTTCTAAAGATGACAAGATGGAAATAAATAAAACCTTCTGGAGCTTGGACGCGGCCGGTCAAAAGCATTTTATTCGGAAAGGTTTCAGCCTAGAACCATCGAAAAACGTAGTCGTATTTTTTTCATTGACGATAGTCTACGAAAGTGCCACTCCTACAATTTTCCTATTCGTACGGTGGCATGAGACGAATCACCGACAATATGCAGAAAGTTCTTCCTCAATTCTCTAGGATACAGAGAACATTGCTGGTTAGGTTTCGTTAAGATTAATTGTTGGAGTGTACTTTTTTTTGTTTGTTGCTAAAGAAACTTTATTGACCGCAAGGTGGATGATTAAGAAGCCAGGCCAAAGACACAGAAGTGAGAAAAATATGTGCGCAGTACTGAAAAACGTAGCTCCGGAATGATTGACAAGCGCTGTGCGACAGGGGAGCTGCGAGTTCATCCTGATAGGGGGACAGCCACTCGGGGAAGTTTGGCTTAGAGAACACCTCTACTGGTTTAAGAAGCTGACGAACCGACTGTGGATAATCATCACTTTGGTTACAAAGCGGAACGCGGACGTCTTCGAAATATTGGTGAGCTCTTTCCATTTTTTCCTTTTTACTTTGAAATATATTATTATGAAGAGATTATGTGGGTAAAAGGTTTGTTCTTTCACCACTTTCGTGAAGCTGATTTCAATCTCTATTTACAGAATCTATCGAGTTAATGCCATTGGTATTGTTTTTTACTTCTTATTGTCGGCTCAAGCTGCATAATGTCTTTGACGCCCCGAAAGAGGAGCTCATTGCCTCCCTTTGAAAGTAAGATTAAGCAAAATTTAGCTTAATCTTATCCTTTAGGATTCATTTTGTCCCTGCATATCCAAATTTTTGAGAACAAAAAAAATTAAATAATGCAAAACCTTCGTCTTAAAATATTTTGAGGATGCTAAGTTGTCGCCATGTTCGGATTAATTAATATTACATGCCAAAGAACAATGTGTGTACCGCTGTGTAGACGTGTATCACTGGATAAAAAAAGAATTTGTAACATTCCTTTTCTTTTCCTACACCTTTAATTTTCGAGGATGAAATTTTACGTTGTGAAGTTCGATCTGTTATGCATCTTATGTAGCATGAAGTAATCATATTATGATCTTTCCCGGAAGAGAGCAAATTTGGACTTGTCACCTGTCGTGCCGCGTGGAACCGACTGCGTTAAAAATATGTCGGATGTTATTATAACACAAAAGACAACGATCATGTAAATTTAAGGCTTTCATAACCCAGTATTCAGTCTTGTGGCTAATTGTCAACATTTTGCGGTTTAGATTTTAGATTTACCAAATGTTATCGAAGAAGCTGTTGTAAATATAAAATTTGGACGTGATTTTGGGTGTGACAGTATATATTATTTTTGGCTTCATTCTGACTACTTCTCTTTCGCTATCCGTTCTTATATTTTCAGACATTCTTCTTTTTTCAGAGAGCGAGTAATGGCGCTATAACCATAAGCTATAAGGAGCTTGGGCTATAGTTAATGCTAAAGTTCCAACCGTTTTGAAGAGAAATGGAGCATCACTTAACCTTCTTAGATTAGATGCTCCCAACGACCATTTTTGATTAAATTTCTGTTCTGTACACCAAACAGGGCATTCTGTTAATCTATTCTCTCCGACTGTTCATTTCCGTTTTCCTTTCATATCTACTGAAGTCTACGTGGGTTCCCCGTGTCTTCTTAAGGTAGATAACAAATCCTCCCTATCACCAACGGTTGCATGGACGTGGCCAGGTGAGCGATCGAGGAGTGTCTTCGTGGAGATTTTTGCGTGAAGAAACGTATCAGTAACTGGGTTCGTTTCATGGTGGCATGCAATGTCTTCAACGAACTATTCCTCATCGTAGCTCCATCCACGAGGTGTGCAAACGTCAATGCTAATGCTAATGCTAATAGTACTGAAAAACGTAGCTCCGTCAGAGCGCACATTACTTAGTATAATCCATGAATTTCACATTATTGTCGTGCTCACGCTGTAAATCGGTTGTATTTGCCATCGGGCTTGTCCGTTAAGGAAATGCACCGAAACTACATAAACTCACGATGTGGACGTAAACTACCAGTTTTATTGTCGTATTATGAAAGGCATGTATATTTAAAAAGCTAAGCTTGGACATGAGGAGTGTGAGACTTGCGCAATGCAGCATCAATAAACAGGACATTCCAAAGAAGATCCACTGTTAAACGGTACTTGTACTATGTGCAAGCAATACCCAGAGCACCTTCATTTGGAATATCGAGATGACGGGGCTTCCGTTAAGCTTGGACAGAGTACCATATGTTGACCTACAGAAATTAGGTTCTAAGAATTCATCACTGTATGAATTTGCAGTAAAGTAAAAAACAAACTTCACAGGTCATACAGCTACCTCATTTGGATGGGTTGAAATAGATCGTCTTCTCAGAGCGGCTCATTGCTTCCAATGAGACAATTGCTCTTGTAGACAAGTACACACGGTTCATGGCAGCTATTGCGTGTTTATGGAATGAACACCGCTGAAGGACCAATGCAACGTAAACCACCAATTACCCACTCGATGCCTAAGTAACGCTAACGCTTAAGCCGGAAAATTTCCAGCAGGCGTGTTGTTTGAGCTGGTCTCCAAAATTTGGCACCATCATCTTCAAATTCACGGAAGCGTATTCCACATGGCCACGTATCATTAGACAAGGCTGCTTGTTTCGAGTCCGGAGACATTCCAATCATCAGAATCCTTAGAATAATTCATAAAAAAACTATTTTTATTCTATTGTGGACCATATGCCAACTTGTTCCTCCATCTGCCATTCTGTAACAGGTTCCCGTGGGGTCTCGAGTGGTCATGAACATATTTAGAAAGAAACCCTGGCAATATGGGTATCAAAATTCAAGAAATTTCGCTAGTAGGATTTTTTCAATGTTTTGTGACCATCTTATGATTTATCCTCGGACCTGTCTTTCCCAAAACAGGTTCCCTTGGGATCTCGAGTGGTCATGAATAGTTTCAGAAAGAAATCCTGACAATGTGGTTTTCAAAATTTATGAATTATAGGATAATTCTCAACGTTTTGTGACTAGTTTTGTTCATGACCTCACGGGAACCTGTTCCAATATGACCATTCCGAGGACAAATTATCTGATGGTTGAGAACTGCTTTCTGGTTATATTTCAAGAATCTTGAAACCCATGTTGCCTGGGTTTCCTTCTAAACATGAAAATGGCCAGTTGAGGCCAAACAGAAACCTGTTCCGGAAAGACAGGTCCGAGGACAAATCATCAGATGGCCAGTAAACGTTGAGAAATACACTACTGGCGAAATTTCATGAATTGTGATGCCCATATTGGTTTCTTTCTAAATGAGCGATTACACGAACAAGTGGAAAATTTTTCCAGATTTTATTTTTTGTATTTTTTTATTTGCATGAAACCTTGCATACATGTTTTTGGGGAAGAAAAACGCCGTTTTGCATACTTGGTTCGCCATTTTGAATCTAGCCTTACTTATGAGAAGGGCCTATGAAAAATGCACATGATATCTTCAAAAAATTGTATCTCGGAAACGGTTTGTCCGATTGGTTTGGTGTCTTCGGCGAAGTTTTAGACAATTGTTGGTGCTATATGGAAAAAAATATGCACGGTAAAAAAAAGTTTGGTTTTGGTGTTTTGAACTAAAATATAGATTTTCCCTTAAAAGTTACATGTCAATAATTTTTTAATTATCTTTATGTTATAGCTGACTGATAATGCTATCTAGTGCACAGTGGGTTGTTCTGGAGAAAAATAGCTTACAATGAAAAAAATTTTTTTTAAAAAATTACAATTTTCAAAAAAGCTATTAAAAAAGTCAAAAAAGTTTGTCACCCTAATTTTATGAAAGAACTTTAAATTTGCAAGCAAAAAGTACTTAGGTAACATTTTTTTAAGATGCACCGTTTAGAAGATATTACTGATTTAATATTGATTTTTTTGATAACTTAATAAGTTTTGGCCCTTTTCGGATGTATTCCGTGTTTTTTCAGTTTCAAAAGTATTTTTTTCAGAAATATTGGAAAATTTTGAGTTAAAATGACACTGACAACTTAAGGATTCGAGTGAAATTCTCTGCCTTAAAAGTATTTTGAAAAACAAGCTACAAAATCCCACTATCAGGACAATGATTTCTTCAAGTGATTTTTGGTGCGTTGTGCTGAAAACGTGCATTCAACTCTTGCATATCGCCTAACAGTTTAATCCATTTAAACTGGATGTGTTTATACTGTGCATATTTTCTCTATATTGCCGAACATCGTGGAGTATATCCGGATATACTCCAAAAACACGGAGTATATCCGAAAAGGGCCAAAACTTATTAAGTTATCAAAAAAAATCAATATTAAATCAGTAATATCTTCTAAACGGTGCATCTTAGAAAAATGTTACCGAGGTACTTTTTGCTTCACTTGATATTGTTCTTTCCTTGTATTCTCCCATACGCGGGGTAACGATCTGTGATGATGTTGTTTTTGAGAAGGAAATAATTTCTCATCACCATGAGGCTCTAGGAGTAGACAGCATTTTTTTTTTGCTAGAACAAAGTTGTGAAGAGAAAGTATTGATAGTTCCGTTAGCTCACGGCAGGCTGTGAAAATTGAATAGAAGTAATTTGAAATTGAGCGGAGGGCATTTTGAGGTAGTATTCCGAAACAGGAAACACAGACTTTTGCCAAGCATCCCCATGCGGGGTAGGTCAAGGCGTGATCGAATTCACCAACCATCCTAGTTGTCTACTCACCATTTTGCAACCCATTTTTGTTCGTACGTCCTCTAATAAAAAAAAATACTACTTGTATCCAGCAGGCAGTGAAAAAGTGACTGTTAACCGTGCAGCAGTTGTTAATTTAAAAATTGATAGTTCTTTCAGAATATTAGTAGAAACGCAACTCTCCTTGATTTGAACTGACCCAACTACTTTAAACACCTAGGAATAAATGTTTCCTTGAAAAGTGAACAGTTTAAAATAATATAGTTATAACGCTAAAATCAGTTCTGAAAGCATCACAGGCATCAGCATACATTTCTTTTACCAGCGTACACTCATGTTTGCTAGCACAACCAATCAACAGTCGATTTCACATGCTTTATTTGTCACCAAAACAATTACATTTCCACCATCGCAAGAAATCCAACACCCGTGAAAACACGTGAGAAGTTTGTGATGAAATATACCTATCTACCCTTAAATATGCACCGTGTCGCGTCGCGGAGCGGATGGGAAACTGGGCCGAACTGGTAAGAAACATGTTTGGTAAATATTCTGGGAAATGTTCAACAGTGTAAGCGAAAGACATATTTTCGTGACTAAAGTCCATCAATCAATTTCAGCGATGCCGGCCGGCAGTTCCGCCAAGACGAACAAGACTTGTTCAGTGTTTGCACGATTTGGGACGACGGCGACGACGACGATGCATGGTTTGAAACATAGGCTTTGTGAATAATAACGGTAGCTTTGTTGTTGTTGCTGTCACACATAGGATGTTTGCTTGCACCAGGACGGAAAAAAGATCAGAATGAATATTGATGATGGGCTTGGTCTGTTAGTGGAAGGAATGAATTTATTAGTGTTTAAAATTCTAAACCTTTCATGTAAAAGTGACCAAACATCTGTTCGGCAACAATGATTGAAAAATTGCAATCTCCACTTCCGGTCAGTAGTTTCAGAAGAGCACGCGATTCCGTTGTTCGTTCACATCAAAGAGTAAGTAGGCAGACAAGCGGTCTCGTGCTTCACCTCTATGAGCTCATTTGCAGTACTTCACCCCTTCCATGCAATAGCGGTAAGTAAGTCTCGTTATCACAATTGAATCTTGTGCTCTCGTGTGGCACGGAATCTGCTCGTAAAATTCTCCTGAGATTGAATGAATGAAAACGACCGGCACTGTTGCAGTGGGTTTTTTTCTGTTACTCGGATTAACTAACGTTCATCATGCTTGTTATTTCGCAATATGGCCGATGATAATGCTGACTTTCCGCGGAAAAGTTCAAAGTCAACGAAAACCCCGGGTGCAAAAAGTGGCATATCGTTAGAGGCGTCCACTCCGCCAGTGGGAGAAGGTTTTCGAGGTAAATCAGATGCAAATTGCAGCCAGCTGCATTATTCGGATTGCTATCGGATTTATGGATGTTATTGATGTTGTTTGTCGTAAAAATATGCTACAACGGAAAAGGGGATGTGAATCACTCGCCACGTAGTTGATCTAGATGAATACTAAATAATTAAATTTAATTCAATGTGAAATATTACAGAGCTTACGTTTTGATAAGAGCATTAACAACTTATGACCATGTTTTCTAAACAGGTTGCTTGGACGGACTTTGAACAAAATAAACTATGCGACACATTAAGACGGACAGAATATACGTGTTCATTCATGAATGAGAAAGATAAAACAAACAATGAAGCAAATACAGGGATGCCAGATACTGTTTTCAAGAGTCTGTAGCTCATTAAAACGTCTGCATTTGTCTTTTTTTAACAATTCCATTTATTCGTACAGTCTCAATCAAATCAACTTTACAGAGCCAAAATTTATTTTTCAAAATACATTAATTAGCTTGCAAATGGAAGAACCGATTACTCGCGGCCACCTCAAGGTTTGTAGAAATTACAATTTTATGGATGGGAAAAAGGGATTGGAGTATATATTATAATTTATAAAACACATGTATTCTTCGTTCTAATTGTCTACTTATAACTGCACTAATTTCTTTCATTTCAACAATTTCGAAGAAAAATCACCCAAAACCAAACTCTGAAATCAAAACCAAAATTTAACATAAAGATTAAACAAAGTACAATCTACGGCTAATGTTAGTCACGTTAAGCCAAAATATCTCGAACCGGTACTTAAGGTTGTTTACCTTAAACCATGGGGGAATCATAAAGCTCAAATATGACTTCACGATGCTCTGCACAAGATCAAATAATGTGATCTGCGTCTTGATAACCTTGCCCACAGAACTCAGTATTTGTCTGTTTGAAGGTTTTAAGGTGCTTGAATGGAAAGAAAAATGTAGGACAGGGCTATTTTTTGATGCTAACAAGTGAGTAGAGCTTAAATCATGTTTTGTTTACCTCGAGTAAACAAAAATCCAACCACAGAGAGACGTTCGACTTCATCTCATTTACCTGTGTAAAAACATGGCTTTCCTCAATATGTCAAGTAGCATAAACCTAACAGATGGCACCACAGATTTTTTTAAAACGTAACGCAAAAATGTGTTGCCATTCAAACTGTCAGACTAAAAGTAGCAATAAGTTGACTAGGCTATTGTACAAGACGAAACTAACGTAATTAGATTTGAAATTTTACACAACAAATTTGAATTGTTTTGTTCGAGCTTCAACGTCACTCTGTTTTGATTTCATTGGCCGACAAAATGCCTTGATAAGTGAAAAATATGTTGAATGGGCTTTTGCTCTGTGCTAGTGCCTGTTGCTTAACTTTTCTTTTCTTGTAAATTCCTGTTCTTCAACACCAACGTACAGTTTTTCAAAATTTGCTGAATTAGGGATCAGGTCCCCAAGGGCATGGTTTGTCAATTCGTTTAACTTTCAAAAAGCAATCCTACATCGAAAACATCAATTTAGTTCCAATATCGATAACAACAATAGTTTCTGTTTTCAGCTTATTCTCCTTTAGCTTTTCAGATTAGAAAAGTAGATTTAACCGGTTGATTTTCTGTTGTAGCATCCACTGAAGCAATGAATCTCAAATTGAGGTTCACTGCCATTCAATAGAGTCCTACCACTAAGACCATTGCTTTCTTGGCAGTTATATCAGCCTCCCCAGGTAACCAATAAGCATTAGCATATGCAGTACATCAACCCTAAACCTGCATTTCAGATGCTACAAGCATTATATTAGCATTATAGCAGCATCTTGAATGCTATCTGCTGTAAAACTGCATTTCAAATGCTATTTAAATGCTTGTAGCCTGTAATAAGCATTTCCAATGCAAAATAGCATTAATGAAGCATTATCATAGCATTGCAGTGAAACAACCGTATATTGGGCCAAGAGTGGCATTTATGTTGCATTTAAGGCGACTTAAATGCTTGATCGGCTGCCGTAAACGCGCTTTGGGACTGCTTATTGGTTACCTGGGTCATCCCTTATGAGACTAATCAGTAGCCGCAAATCCGCATCGTTGCCACCAATTCTTGATGTTGCGATTCTCTAAGGACATCCGTTATGATGGCCGTAATTTCAATTCGTTTCAGTGCTACGGCTTTTCAAGGGTCGAATCAGTAAAAACACCCTTAGCTGGCCAGCTCTTTGCTAAGTTGCTAATGTTTTTTTAAATTATTATCCAAGCCTCACATTTAGAATGAAAATACACACTATGCTTTTAAAGTCGCAATTTTTTATCAATTTTTAGTATAAACATTAAGAAAAAGACTCTCAATAGCTTGAACTTTACATACTTTAATTGGCAAGCATGAATTTGCCAATATTCAGAAAGTAAAACGAGGCTCACGCAGAAAATGAATGATATGGCATACCATTAAAATTGCTGAATTAACATTTTAACAGATTCCCACTTTCTCAGTTCAAGAAAAAATATATTATAGAAATAATCAACAAAAACGCTTCTCCTAAGGCAAAAAATAAATTTTGCCGAAATAATCAACCAAAATGTTTCAATTTATTTCACAAAAGCGGAATTCTTTTCATTCTTATTTTGCTACTAGCTGATCCCGGTGCGAGCGTTGCTACGCCTGCAACTAAATGAATGAACGTTAAATAGAACTGACGCTTTTTTTAATGAGCTTTTTTTTGAGTAATAAGGAGTTCAAACTTCTATCCGAACATTCTTCTTACCCAGACAATACACAGTTTGTGGCTTAGTTACCTGGATAATTCTCAGGATTGGTTGAAATTTGTGTTTGAATTCACCATAGAAACATTTCTTGCATTCAAAAAACCCCGCATATCATTTTTGATTCCATTTGCTTGATTAGTTCTCAAGCTATGCAGAAATTTGTGTTTCATTTGTATGCGAGCCGGAAGGGGGAAGCGGTCTCAAACAATCATAAGAACCTTCCCCAGCCCCAAAAATTTACTGCATACATATTTTCACTCCGATCGGTCAGACAGACAGTCAGACAGAAATCCATTTTAATTTAAATAAAAATCCTGTTTCCAATAACCCCATGCCATGCCAAATGTGATTTCATTTACTTGAATAGTTCTCGAATTATGCCCCCCCTTGCAGAGGGCAAAGGTGTCTCAAACCACCATTGAAATATGTCTGACCTTCAAAAACATCCACATGCCAAATTTGATTTTATTTGTTTTATCAGTTCTCGAGTTATGCAGAAAATTGCGTTTCATTTCTATGGGACTCCCTCATTAAGAAGGCAAAGTGGTCCTCTACCACCATAGGAATATGTCTCTCCTTCAAAAAATTCCACATGCCAAATTTGATTCCATTTGCTTTATTAGTTCTCGAGTTATGCATAAATTTGTGTTTCATTTATATGAGAGAGACCCCCCCCCCATCAGAAGGCGGAAGAGTCTCAATGACCATAAAAACATTTCTCTCGTCCAGTGAAGGGAGGGGTCTTCAACCATCATAAGATTATTCTCCGGCCCCAAAAATCTCTGCATACAAAATTTTACGCCGATCGGTCCTTCCGCTCGCGAGTTAAATCGTGACAAAGGAAACCTCAACTCATTTTTATTTATATAGATTAACGAAATGAAAGTCTGTATGTTTCTGTATTGCCTGTATAATGTCTGTAGTCTGTATGATGTCTGTATGAACAATCAATTGTCTGCATAAAAACAGACATGTCTGTCTATCTGGCATCCCTGAACAAAGGTGTATACTCACTCAAAAAAAATCGTCACGTTGTTTCCACGTGAAACGCTCGTAATTTTCGTCCACTGCCAAACCCAGTAATAAACACGTGGAATTCCCGTAAGAGCTACGTGATTTCCACGTAACTTTACATGCTACATGAAAATCACATAAATGCTACATGATTTTTCACGTAAAATTCACTGGCACGTAATGTTCACTTGATTTTACTGAAGAAGATTTGGTTACGTGTTCAGATGAAAGTTACGTGAAATTTCACGTGAAAATAACGTGTTGATTTTTCTTAGTGCTGAAACACATCTGCTCGAAAAGTGTTACACCAAGCAACAAAAATGCGTATACCAAACAACAAGGGTGTGCTCGCTAAAACTTCCGCTCTACCACTACAATTTGGCAACCCTATGGTTGAACTATTTCTCCTAAATGTTACAACAGATAAAGGAAATCGGATTGACACGACCATCTTCAATAGAAATGAAACTTTCCAAATATATTGAGTGCCGCCTAAGATGGCAGTTGCCATGAAAAATATATGCTGCACTAACTTTTCATAAGGGCGAATGCAAAATTTGTACCATTAGTTTTTCAAAAATTCATAACTTTTTTACGATTAATTGTATCAAATTGCCATCTTAAAGTTGAAGCAAATTCAATGTCTTATACTAAAAATACACGAATACACTTATACGAAAAAATACACTAGAATAATAAAACATCCACACATAGGAAATAAAACTGAAATCAGGTTAATCAGGTCAAAACACATCGGTTATCAACAAGAGGCCGAATAAATCGTTTATATATACTGCTTTTGGGAGTATTTTTTGAGTCAAACTAAAATATCGGTTACTAAAGGGCGATACGGTCAAAATTTGGTCAATATCAACTTGACGTATTTCTTTCAATTTTGCATTTAAAAAACCTGAACACCCCTCATTTTGAAGGTGTGTGTGTGTAGAATGTTGTTCCTATTTTGATTTTGGAATTCACTCTTCAGTTGTCAAAATGCCGTCCAAGCAAGAAGAGCAGCGTATCAAAATTTTGCTCGCGCATCGCGAAAAATCCGAGCTACTCGCACGCAAAGTTGGCAAAATCGCTAAAGTTGCCAAATCAACCGTTACAAATGTAATTAAAGTGTTTGGGGAACGTTTGTCGACAGCCAGGAAGTCTGGATCGGGGAGAAATCGAAAACCGGAAGCCGCTGAGACGACAAAGAGAGTTGCCGGTAGTTTCAAGCGAAACCCTAACCTATCTCTCCGAGATGCCGCAAATAAGCTGGGTGTATCGTCTACAACCGTGCATCGAGCCAAAAACGAGCCGGACTATCGACTTACAAGAAGGTAGTGACTCCAAATCGCGATGATAAACAAAATACGACGGCCAAAGCGCGATCCCGGAGGCTGTACACGACGATGCTGACGAAGTTTGACTGCGTGGTAATGGACGACGAAACCTACGTCAAAGCCGACTACAAGCAGCTTCCGGGACAGGAGTTTTATACGGCAAAAGGAAGGGGAAAGGTAGCAGATATTTTCAAGCACATGAAACTGTCAAAGTTCGCAAAGAAATATCTGGTTTGGCAAGCCATCTGTACCTGTGGCTTGAAAAGCAGCATTTTCATAGCTTCCGGGACCGTCAACCAAGAAATTTACGTGAAAGAGTGTTTGAATAAACGTCTGCTGCCTTTCCTGAAGAAACACGGTTGTTCCGTACTGTTTTGGCCGGATTTGGCATCTTGCCATTACGGTAAAAAGGCCATGGAGTGGTACGCCGCCAACAACGTGCAGGTGGTTCCCAAGGACAAGAACCCTCCCAACACGCCAGAGCTCCGCCCAATTGAGAAATACTGGGCTATTGTCAAGCGGAACCTAAAGAAGACCAAAAACTGCTAAAGACGAGCAGCAGTTCAAGGCAAACTGGCTTTCTGCGGCGAAGAAGGTGGACAAGGTGGCTGTACAAAATCTGATGCCAGGGGTCAAGCGTAAGGCCCGGCAATTCGGATTTGGAAAAGCGGAAGCCTAACTGAATATTTTTCCTGAATTTTATACAAATTGAACTTGAAAAAGAAATTTAATTTGATTTTTTAAATAAACGATTTCACCGATTTACACGCGTTTTCCCTTGACCAAATTTTGACCGTATCACCCTTTATATCATATAGGGTAAGGGGATGTAATGTTAGACTAGATCCTTCATTCGGCCTATGTACCAAATGTGGCATTAATTTAGCGATAATCAACAAAATCATGTTGCTATTGGCATGGTAGATGTAATCCGAAGCAATTGAGACAATATTAATCATCTTATAGTTGTTCACTTCTGCGTAATTTTCGATTTCTTGAACTTTTGAGGCATCATGATTTCACTGGTTATGCTGAACAGATGATCTAAACGATTTCAAGTGATCTAAATATGGCTTAATTGAATCGATATGCAGTCTGGATGTGCAGAAAATAGTTACACGCTACAAACTAACTGTTCACACAGCTAAAATAACAATGATTTTACCAGAAAATCTTAAACCCAATGTTGGGTACATAATTTTTTGTATGTTCCCAACTATGGCCTGTTGTATCAATAACGCTTGGTAAAATTTCAAGTGGAAATGCATGAGTTTGCGGTTGTTTATATTCAAATGGCTCATATGAACACAACCCGAAGGAACAAAATCATTGTATAGTGAATTATAATGTTTTCATTATTGAATGGCTGATAAATCATCTATGAACACCACTTAAGTGTTTCGAGGCAGTTTTACTTTAGTTTGTTTGGTGAAATCTTGTATTAGGTAAATAAAATCCAGAAAGCAATGCTTTAAATTATAAAATTGGAATAAAAGCCGTACAAAGACTGCGTTTTGTAATAAATCCATCGACTGGGACGAAGTTGCTACCATGAATTGACCCAATTTGGTGCTAACAGACCGACATTAAATCCATATCCCTCGAATGTCTCTAACTTTATAAAAAGACTTGTGTAAATTTTCGTGATATATACTACCAAATATCTTATCAAACATATCTTAGCAAGTGTCTAAATAGTTGAATCTCGCTTACAGCTTAAAAACTTTATGAGTTATAATAAAACATGTAATCGATCGTTGCATAATAGGCTGAGTTAAGGGACATATACCCTATATCGGTACTTTAAAGAACCAAGTGCTTCCCTGGGTGAAGGCCACTTTCTCCGAGAACCAAAAAATTGTCCTACAGCAGGATGGAGCGCCGTGTCACACGTTCAATCGAACCCAACAATGCACTGTGGTCCAGGGAGAAAAATTAGGTGGAATAAATTAATAACTCAAAGAATATGAGAGATGGCGTATTGATGTCTTCACCAATAAAATAATTGACTATCAAACTTGTTTGTTTTGATAGATAGAAATACAAAATGTTCTACAAAGTAATGAAACATAAAAAGCATTAAAACTTTGTAGAAGACTATTTTTGTCTATCTCTTCTATTTTTTGACAAATATTTATTTTTCAGGCCAACTATGTTCAACGCGATTGTAGTTTATATAAAAATGAATATTTGCTCCTTTGACATCATACCCGTACACCTTTTCTGAGAAAAGTTATCATCAGTTTTGTTGTTTTTAACCGATACATTCAAGCGTTCCATTTCTAAAAGGCGCAAGTGAAACCGATAGTTATATATACCATTTGAATAAGTATATCTCGAAGTACATATAAACAAAATTTGGGAAAGGTCTTTTTTATTTTGCTTAAAAGCAGCACGTTGAGAACATCATTTTTTATGCCGCAAATCTACAACCGTATTCCACTGGGGATCACATCAAAGCAAGCTTTGCTTTTTTTGGCTTCAAATTTTCGTGTTACGTGCTTTCAAAATGAAACAAGGTAAGTAAATTGGTTGTTTGACCATTGTTATTTCAATAACGCGAATTTTAATTCAATAGCAATTCCCCTGGCCGTTCTCATCTCTCTTCTAATGAAAGGAGCTAAAGAAAAAGATTTGTTGGAATTTGTAAAGAAAAGGTATTCCGAAGAAAAACTTAAAGTTGATTTGGTGCGTAAGAAGCTTCATCTGGTGATGCTGAAGTTTCAAAAATTATGGTGTGCAGCTGGACGAAAACGTGAACGGTTTTTGAACATCAACAATACTT
>JASCZW010007663.1:0-61932 GCA_034211315.2 Aedes japonicus
ATTTAGGTTAACTGATCTCAGCGTGTAGATGAACTGTCACTGTACTCGTGTCATTCTGATTGAATAGCTGGACTTGCTTCCGGATGTAAAATTCGTTTGCCGAGATTTTTCAAGTGCAAATTTTGAGTGAAAAGTGATAGATTGAAGCAGTTGAGAGGTTTTTAAGTGATATTTGGAACAATTGAATTATTTTTGTTTTTTTTTAACATTATTAGAGTTAAGTTGATAGTATATAGGTAGTTAAATATTAGATCTAGTTTAGATATTAGTTTAGTTGAATAGAGTTAAGTTAAAAATATCAAAATGCGTTGTGTGATTAAGGAGTCACAGGTAAGGTTTTAATATAAATCAAATTACTCGTTCAGATTTCCAAAAAACGCACGAGAAAAGAAATTTGGCTTCGTTCAATTTTGATTTTAACGGGTCAGAAAAATCGATGCCAGTGCTTCACAAAACATCCGAATTTGTGACAATCATCTTGCGGAAGATTCCTACAGAATCAGCGCAAAGAAACAAATCTTGCGCAAGAATGCTGTGCCCGTATTTTTTCCAAAACAGCAAAAGATGAAACGTAAGTTTTTTTAAAAATAAAACTTCTATGTATACCGCAGAAAAGAAAAGAAAATGTGAAAATACTTTTGTCATTCCTAGTGCAGCCTCATACAGTGGTCGTAGAACACCTTCAAATTCTTTTCAATGTTATGATTGATCAACCTAAAGTATTAATAATTTCCCACCAAACCGATGGCGACACTTTACTTTGATTTTCATTTTATAGCTTGAAAGACGATTAAAAGTTGGGCTCGGATTCGGTTAACCTTTGCCATCCTATTTTTTCTGTTGACTCATTATTATGATCAGAATAAGTTCTAAATTGGTAATAAATAATATTTTTAACTTTTCATTTCAATTTTAATATCATAGGCAAAATTTGTACAGAATCAAACTTAAATCACATTGCAACATTAACTCAAGTCAGCTTTGACATTTCTTCTGCCACATACTGTAATGATTACTAACAAATAAAATTCATGCCAGTTATTGCCAGAATTTGGAGTTTATTTATTCGGACGAGGAAGAATTATCGGTTGCTGATATGTAATTCGAGTACAATGAAGTTAGAATACGTGTTATTTTATCATGTATTGCACATTTTGCAAAAATACATTTATTGCGCATTTTGCAAAACATTAGACTTCTGTGCAAAAAATAATTGGACAGTAATATTTTTTCACAGACCAGAAAATTGAAAAAATTTACCTAATTATTAAGCAGATACAGCTTCAGAATAGTATTACCAAGCTACACCTTATTAGTTCAACATCTTAAAAACTAAATAAGCTCGATATGCAACTTTTTATGGTCAGTGGGAAAATATTAGTGTGTACTTATTTTTGGCACAGTTTGTCGCATTAGGTGCAAAGTCCACAATATTAACAATAAATAAATTTTAACCAGGAAACCCGAAAACGAGAGCACTGGTGAAAAAATCAACATTAGACCTCAGGAAGCATGCCACGCTTACCCACGTCTCTTGAAGGCCCAGGAGAGAGTAAAGGAGTCGAAGAACAACTTCAAGCTACGATGCTGGCACCAAGCGAGTGACTACATTGGAGCAAGCGCTTCTACAAGCTCAGAGTAAACATATGATTTTGCAATGCGCAGGAGACCATTTAAAAGTATTTCTTATCATTTGCTTTGAATGACATTTTTTAATATTTTGAGTTTTATACAGGTTTGTTGTGACAATAACTCAGTGCTGGAGGAGTTTGCACAAGAAAAAAGACGAAAGTACAGTGAAGAACTGAGATGTTTTGCTGTTACATTGCACTGCTATTCCCCTCGTGCATATCAATTCGTCAGACAATCTCTTAGAAAACGTTTGCCACATCCAAAGACCATATAAAGATGGTATAGATCGGTTGATGGGGAACCAGGTATAACTTCATAATGATTGGCTGCATTTCACATACGGGCTGCTGAACAAAAGGCGAAAGATGAGCGGTGTCGGTCTTGATGATGGACAAAATTTCAATCAGAAGACAGATGGAATTACCGCATAAAGAAGTTTAAAGGGTCAGTGTAGTTTTCTGGATGTTTTCCGGAAGGATCGGATAATTTACCAATGGCAAAAGATGCAATTGTTTTCATGGTAACCGGTATTGCGCAAAAGTTTAAAATTCCTGTGGGATACTTTTTCACAGACTTGTTCGATACTGGACAGAAGAGTTGTCTTATTGACACAATAATTACAAGCCTTCACGAAATTTACACATTTGATGACTTAAATGCCAATATCAGCACTGCCAACTCTCTGGATGCATCACTGAAGTATGATGAAAACTTTAAAACGGGCTTTGAACACCCATGTATCAATGAGCCAGTCTACATAATAACTGATGTCTGTCATATGCTGAAGCTATTCCGCAATACGCTTTCAACAAAGAGGGCCTTGAAAATTGGATCAAATTTAATCGAATGGAGGTGTATTGCGTTCCTGAATGAATTCTGGAAAACTTGAGTGGAATGAAGGTTGGGAAGCTGACGAATAAGCACTATCAGCATTATTTGACTCAAAATATGGATACAATTAAATTTTAGCAAAGAAAATACTTCACAACTTGTTTTTAGCCCAAAAAATTTGAATATGTGACCATAAAATGAAATGGTTGTTTGATTCTTTAGTGCAAATATTAGCACCACCACAGTAGAGCTATATTCGTCTATTTCAAAAGTTACACTTGTTTGCGTTGCGTGAGATTGTGTTTCGTAAAGTGACAGCTAGTTCATCGATTTGTGGAAAAAAGAAAACAAAAGGGAATCAGTTCACTTTTCACAGTTCAAGCTGAACAATGCATAAGGCCCTTCCTACGGCTATGTAAAAACATGTTCAACATTTTCAAAACACATTACGGTAATATAAAGTGTAATTCAAGATTCAATACGTCAAAAACATCAGAAAATCGTTTAATAGACAAACTATTACGAATGAGAATGTCGACGAAGAGAATCTCCCAATGTTACTTAGGACCACATGCACTGTTCAGCTTGATTTCTCTTCTCTTTTTCTCTTCTGCATTTTGATTTGACAGAGTCGATGAATTTTTCAGCTCGCAGGAAAGCAAAGCGTTCAGTGAGAACGATGAGAACGATGAGAACGGGTGATCTGATAAGCAGTGGTTCTTTTTTAAAGAGCTGGTTTAATGAGCAAATATTAAAATGAATCGATTCAGTGGAACAGCTCAGAAGCGAAAAGCCCATCTCTAATCTAAACTACAGAAACAACAGGAGAGAATGGAGAAGAAAATATGGACCAATTATACAGATACGATCTACAAAATGTGATTCGTTGGTTTCCTAATCGTGATACAGAGTTTCAATGAAATGCATAGGAGATACGTGAAAGAACGCCAGGAACTGAGTGAAATACGCTGCTACAGATTCAGCCAGGATCACCTGGAAACATTTTTTGCTGCTACATACTAGGGCAAAAGGTGACAACAACAACAATCCAACCACTGTGCAGTTGAAAGCAGCATACAAAAGGTTGATTGTAAATAACAATGTCGCTTTATTGGCATATGCTAAAGAGGCGATACGGTCAAAATTTGGTCAATATCAACTTGACGTATTTCTTTCAATTTTGCATTTAAAAACCTGAACACCCTTCATTTTGAAGGTGTGTGTGTGTAGAATGTTGCTCCTATTTTGATTTTATAATTCACTCTTCAGTTGTCAAAATGCCGTCCAAGCAAGAAGAGCAGCGTATCAAAATTTTGCTCGCGCATCGCGAAAATCCGAGCTACTCGCACGCAAAGTTGGCAAAATCGCTTAAAATTTGCCAAATCAACCGTTACAAATGTAATTAAAGTGTTTGGGGAACGTTTGTCGACAGCCAGGAAGTCTGGATCGGGGGAAATCGAAAACCGGAAGCCGCTGAGACGACAAAGAGAGTTGCCGGTAGTTTCAAGCGAAACCCTAACCTATCTCTCCGAGATGCCGCAAATAAGCTGGGTGTATCGTCTACAACCGTGCATCGAGCCAAAAAACGAGCCGGACTATCGACTTACAAGAAGGTAGTGACTCCAAATCGCGATGATAAACAAAATACGACGGCCAAAGCGCGATCCCGGAGGCTGTACACGACGATGCTGACGAAGTTTGACTGCGTGGTAATGGACGACGAAACCTACGTCAAAGCCGACTACAAGCAGCTTCCGGGACAGGAGTTTTATACGGCAAAAGGAAGGGAAAGGTAGCAGATATTTTCAAGCACACGAAACTGTCAAAGTTCGCAAAGAAATATCTGGTTTGGCAAGCCATCTGTACCTGTGGCTTGAAAAGCAGCATTTTCATAGCTTCCGGGACTGTCAACCAAGAAATTTACGTGAAATAGTGTTTGCATAAACGTCTGCTGCCTTTCCTGAAGAAACACGGTTGTTCCGTACTGTTTTGGCCGGATTTGGCATCTTGCCATTACGGTAAAAAGGCCATGGCGTGGTACGCCGCCAACAACGTGCAGGTGGTTCCCAAGGACAAGAACCCTCCCAACACGCCAGAGCTCCGCCCAATTGAGAAATACTGGGCTATTGTCAAGCGGAACCTAAAGAAGACCAAAAAAACTGCTAAGGACGAGCAGCAGTTCAAGGCAAACTGGCTTTCTGCGGCGAAGAAGGTGGACAAGGTGGCTGTACAAAATCTGATGGCAGGGGTCAAGCGTAAGGCCCGGCAATTCGGATTTGGAAAAGCGGAAGCCTAACTGAATATTTATCCTGAATTTTATACTAATTGAACTTGAAAAAGAAATTTAATTTGATTTTTTAAATAAACGATTTCACCGATTTACACGCGTTTTCCCTTGACCAAATTTTGACCGTATCACCCTTTAATTGCCGAGTCTTCGATGAAGTGAAAATGCTTCATGCCGAAGAAAAATCTGCGTTCTACCTTGAATCATTGAAGAACTCATTGACCATTGGATACGATGACGACAATACAGGTGATGGCGAAAATTCTGCTCCGATTGAGATGGTCGCTAATGCTCAAACGGATGATGAGTATTTCATTCACTTGCTGCGATATTCCGCTACTCACGTTCAGAAACAACTTGTTGGAAAACTAAAGTGTGAACAATGCCTACAAGAACTCATTCGGGTAGCCGAATACATCGGGGTCAATAAAGACATTCTGCTAATTTGTAGGATTGCTGAAAGAGAGTTGAAAATCTTGACAAACAAAAACGATCATTTCAACATTGCCTAGAATTATGCGAAGCAGGAAAATAGAATCGTCTATCACGGCACATTTTGGATCAAGATTTAGTGAATAACCATCGCAACAGCTTGATAAATTTGTGCATTGATTTTTATCTAAAGTTGCAAGTTCAACAATATGCTAAAAAATTTGGTAATCTAGGGTATTCTCAGCTTCTTGTATGTTCTGATATTGTTATGCTTTTTGATATTCTGCACAGTTCCGACACTAATGTCCATTTTTTTTGTGGACAAACGAATGGAACTTGGTTTAGGCGATTTCATAAGGCCGCTGCCAGCTCCTTTACAGTTTGGGCTATCTTGGCTTTTCATCAACCATATTAAGTAACGTTTCTTCATCGAATTCAAAAAATTTTGACATTCCTGAAGGGCTGTTGAAAAACGTTACGAATAAGATGTTGCGGGTCATATTTACCTGGATTTCAAATGCAAATTGCAGATGGTTCATATAATCAAATTTTAAAGTCTTTGCTGTCAAAATGCTTATTGGAGTCCCAACTCTCAGTTTCTGGTAAAAACTGACTATTTTGAATCGATTGGTCACTAGGAAACAGTGCCGGAAGAGGGCATGTTTTGCCACGATCCGTGAGATACAAGTTTTGATTGGAACATGAGTTCATGAAATCATGAATTCATGAATTCATGAACATCATGATTTTTTATAAGTAGTCTATGTCTAGCCTTAAAATGGACCAATGACCATATTGTCCATTTCGGAACGATACGGATGCTCCGGAGGATCCCTCTTAGATGGTGTCAAACAAGCACTGGTAACAATGAGCATACCCTCAATTTCATTATTCGTTTCATTAATTTGCACACAACTTCGTTGTTTCAATTGATAGGTCCTGAATATGCATACGTGAAACCGTGAACAGACTATAGCATTTGTATTTAACCAGTTGAAAGTGTTTTTGTCATTGCCAAATAAATCCGTTTTGCACGTTCAGAAGAGCGAGAAAAGTATAAATACAGCACAATACACTCAATAGCAAAAAAAAGCCCAACAAAATTTTGCTTGCAAAAAACGCGTTGTTCAACCTCCTATTACTTTGTCAATTATCAATATTTTTGGCTAAAAATATATAATTTGACAATAATCAATGTACAGACTTTATGTGATCAAAATTTCGTGTTGATAAAGTTTAGTAATTTGAAATTATCACAATATATGTGGCAAAAGTCATTTTTGGACATAGCAATTTCAAAATCCGTATTTCTGTGAAAATTTTAGGTGGCATATTAAAAATTTCTCCATAGCTTAAAACAATACAGAAAATAATGTCGACAAAATTCGAACTGTTTCCATCAAGCGAGCTCAGATCGACGGTGATGGAATCGAGGTAGTAGACGAATTCGTGTATCTGGGCTCATTTGGTGACCGCCGATAACGACACCAGTAGAGAGATACAAAGGCGCATTATGGCTGGCAATCGTGCCTACTTTGGACTCCGAAGGACACTAAGATCGAACATTGCTATTGGAGGACTAACGCGCCCTTGGTGTCTTTGAAAGGAAGGTGCTGCGTATGATCTACGGTGGAGTGCAGATGGAAGACGGAACGTGGAGGAGAACCTCCCATCGTACACATCGCAATAGTCAGTCGATTACGATGGGCTGGGCATGTCGTAAGAATGTCCGGCGACAGCCCTGTTAAAATGGTTTTCGAAAACGAACCGACGGGTTCAAGAAGAAGAGGCACGCAACGAGCAAGGTGGATCGATCAAGTAGAAGGCGACCCGCGGACCCTCCGCAGACAGCGAGGCTGGCGAGGTACAGCCATGGACCGATTACAATGGAAACAACATCTGTGTACAGCAGAGGCCATGCCGGCCTTAGTCTGATTGGTAGGGTAAGGTTAACCCATATAGTTGAATTATTTATCCCAAGAATATAAGAGGAATTTACTCCACTTCCCCTAAATCTTTGTTTACAAAGCCATGCAGTATATAAAACAACCTCTATTCGGTTTTCCAGGAAATTTCACATAGGACTAGCCCTATTTTGTTGATCTTGAGCGACTCCGAGCAAAGATGTCTATAAATTATTCAAGAATATAAGGGGAAGTATGGTAAAGTAAGCTCTATAACTCCACAATCAGATCCGTGCGGTGATTGAAACCAGTTCCATTTGATTCTCTAGACAATTTTTAAGCGAAAAGGGACTTTTTACAGGCCGCTCTTAAAAGCGACAAAAGTTACAAATTGTTTCCTTAGTTTTCATCAGTTCTTGCCCACTGCGCAACGGAGCAACTTTCTTTGGGCAAATAACTTTATAAAAGAGCCACTCCAAGCAGTCTATGAACACTGCGCAGTAACATTTACGAATTAGAACACGAGATGGCTGTTTTATCCACCACTAGCGCCTCAAATGGGGAGGATCATGAGAGCGCATGGTCAGATCGGCGAAAGCTGGAGTGGTAGCGATCGCAGACCATCCATACCATCCTAACGACGAGGTTATGGAAACCGTACAACTCGAAGCTGAGTCAGTAGTAAACTCGAGAGCACTTACGTACATCCTTTAAGATAACGCTGAACAACAAGCGCTTGCACCAAACAACTTCGTTCTCTACGGAGCGAAAGGCATTAACCAACTTTCTCGGGATTTGGCGGAAAATCCTTCAACTTCAAGGGACAGCTGGAATCCCGGTGACCTGGTGGTGGTAGTCGGCGACGTTAAACGTAAAGGATGGATTTGAATTCGGGCAAGTTGGGTGGGCCGAGGTGTACACGTCGAGAGGAACAATCGGAAGACCTGCCACCAAATTGGTACTACTGGTCATTCGGGATGAGTAGCAAGGACTGGCATCGGAAGTCTGTGCGGAAGTACCACAACTACTCGGGCGGGTGGTTGTTGAAAACCTTACTGGGCAGTTGCCACCGGGTACCAAGTGAGTCCCAGCGACACCCTTTAAATTCATGGTTGAACGTTTGCAGAGAAACGTCAGTTTGAGATATGAACGATAAACAGAAAGAAGGGTCGATTATTGAACAAAAGACAGTAATGAATGATTAGAACTTTACAAAACAGAGTATAAGAATAGTTTGCATAGTACGAAAAAGTTTAATTTTCCTTATTTATTAAATATTGAAGTGAATTAGTTGAGAAAATAACAGTTCAGGACCGGGAGAACTGACGGTCTTAGGTGAAAATCGCAAATTTGCGAAGAATACCAAGATCTCAAAGTTTGTTGACGGGTGAATTTCAGTCGAATTTAAAAGCAAGAAAACACCATTTCAACGTTGCTAAAAAGAGGTGTTCTCGCTTCTAAATTTGACCGATATTCGCCCGTCAACATAAGGTTAAATGCGGCAATATTTGTGGAACGTTAACAGTGGTTAAGTACACTCAGCCAAATAATCTTAAGAATTTCATAAGGTTCAACTTATAAACGATGCTTAGGAATTTCATAAGGCAGGCTGATGAATAGATTTTGTTTCACGCGACGTTGTTTTGGTACGCCTTCAAGCTTTCCGGATTACAAGCGTTAATATATACTAGTGGGCAAGTCACTGCATCCATAACCTCAACGTTCAAGGTTCAAATTCACGTTGCGCCATATTTTTATTTTTTTGCTTCATTTTTTTTGCAACATTATTCATTATATTTCATAAGAAAAATTAAGGAAATTAATACTGAATTCTTATAGCAAATAATCATAATGCAATCTTAAGAACATCGAAAGTTTATTTCACTGAGTGTACCAATAGACGTGTATGGAGGAAACATAACTATCCGTACTCTAACGCTGCTAAAGTGTAGTAGATCCGAGAACATCACACTATAACATTTCTTCTTTCTAGTTTCATTTGACGTTATTTCTAAACGCGATCGACTACTTTGATCAAACCTGCACCAGTTGTTCGCTATAGAAGTGTAAACAAATAACTGTCAAAGTGTTTGCTTCTTACCACTAGAGGCGTGCTAGTGGCGTGCGAGGGGTTCACCAATTTACTTTTATTCAGTCTTTAGTGAACAAATGAACTACGCGGCTGAATATATATATTTTTTAACTCAAGTGCAATAATGAAAGGTTTGAGAGAAGAAAACCTCAAAACGGCTGAGCCCAAATACTGTAAGGAAACTGGTTCATCTGTGAGGAAAATGGCGAAACTGGAAGGAGTTTATGCGGTTCATGCGGTTCATTGTGAATTTGTGATGATCGCACGTGTTTTCGTAACACGGTTTTGTCAAAATGGCTACGATGCGTCACGACACTAAAGTGCCGCAACTATCGAAGCTTTTTCTAAATTGAAGATCGAGAAAGCAGTCGCTTTTCTTTTCATACTTTGTCCTCAAAATTAACCCTATTTTTTATGCAAAACATTCGGTGTCCAACTCGCTCCAAACCCTCCCTGTAACAAACTTGCATCTGGCAACACCATTGCCCCGTTCTCCCGGCCTACTGGAAGTGAGTCGCTGACCGAACCGAACGCAAAATCTGCAGCAGCAGCCGATCTTAATTAAGTGTTTTATGACCACTTGCACAAGATTGAACCACTCGACAATCAATTAGGGGCAAACCTCAAAGGGACAGGCGATTTGTAGACTTTGGTGTGCGACAACTCCCTCGTAATATTCGTTCGTGACTGTGTTGTAAGTGGATGGCAAAGAGGATCATCTCTCTTCCCTGGGTTCATGATTTGTAGACTAGTTTCCCTCCTCTTCCTACGACTGATGCAGTGCGTGGGTGGTGCTCGGGAGGCGAACGATCTACTGTACAGCAACAACAACAACAACAACACTCACCTTCACTTCCCGGTTGGAGAAATGCTTTCCATCGTGGGTCCACATGACCTCGGGCGGCGGCGTTCCGGCGACTTCGGCTTCCAGCTTGATCTTCTGGCCGACCCTTGCCATCACGTTCGACGGCGGGACACGGAAGCTGGGGTACTCGGTTGGCTCCAGAGCTGTGGGTGGAAGGACCAGCGAAGAAGAAAAACAGAAGAGAGGAAAATTCATTGGTGAGTGTGCGCGTCTCGGCGGCGATGTCGCGTGAGTCATGATTGGTGTTTGAACAGGTGTTCGAAGCATGCGTGCGGTGTTATGTGTTGTGAGCACGTGTGGCGGGGCTGTGAGCAGCTGATTGGAAATCGGGAGGTGTTATTTGTTATTGTTTTCGTTTTTCTTTGGATAAATATCAAAAATTTTAGACTTCATTGCCGTGCGCGGGAGTGAGTGTCTGGTTTTTCAAACGCCAGCTAGCGCATTCTACGGCGACGACGGCGGGTGTTGAAAATTTCCCACATTTTCGAAATAGCACGGTTTGGGCCCACCAGTTGTGTTAGTTGTGTTTAATGGGCTGTTTTCACTGTGTGCAGAGGTATTTGTCAGTTGCTTTGGATAGTGTGAGAGAAGCAAAAAATAAACCCTCGGGTTGGCCGCGGGAAAAATCTTTTCATTCGATTTCTGGCCGTGAGTACCTTCGGGAAATTCGATCTTTTCTGCGGGTTCTCACTCGCATGTCATAACTTATGCGCGTGTTCGCGTAAACAGATTTCTTTTTCGTCTTCATTATTCTTCTGCGACACTGGCAGACAGTGATTTTCACCGTCTTATGAAAGTCGAATTTAATTGCCCTCTGCTGCTGTTGCTACTGCTGATGCTATGGGCGCCGAATTGTAACCGTTCTAGGTTCCTACTAGATCGATAATGAGCCGCTGAAGGGACACACAATGTCGCTCAGTATTCTGCGTGGAAAATGTCACACACAGCTCTACACTGCTGGTTTAATCGAGCTAATCAGGCTAATTGATGGGGCGTACTGTAAGGGAAATGATTCACGTTGGTGCTGACGGTTTGACGAAACTTTGTCGTTTAGGTTGCTTCTATGCTATGTTCTATCCGGTGATGAGCTGTGATAATGTTCTGTGGCAAATGGGCACATGTGAGATGATATAAATTTCAGGGTTTATTGGATTTAATTTCCATATCCAATCAACTTAATCATTTATCGCCATAAACTGTGATGATAAATGTAACATCTATGAATCAAAGTAGGCAGGTGTCATCGCTATTTTATGCGCTTTTCCTGCCAGAGTAAACCGGTAACACTGGTCGATAAAATCCGAAAAAAGTATTGAGACCAAGAGCCTCATGCCAGTCTTAGTTAGGTTGGGTTCCAAAACCACCGAATACGATCTTTTGACCTCATGTGATTTGCATTTTTCTTCACAAATTGGCATCAAAAATTGAAACTTTTATATATTTTGAGAACCACTCAAATAACTGCCTCAGCTTAAATGAAAATGCTCTAGAAGCATTTCCATAAAATTTCTTACATCTTTGCAGAAGAAATTGTGTCGATCCGACTTCACCAGAAAAAGTTATAACCGTTGAAAGGCACCACATTTTAGCACAAAAACAGCAAACTACAGTCAACCCCCTGACATGCGCGGATTTCCTTGATGGTGGTCTCAAATGATATATGGGCATTGACCTTTGTTGTTTCATCAGAGATTATCTCGTGATCCTTCATACATGGGAAGTTACTTCCTTGAGCATAGTTGTTCAGTAGAGCAAGCCCTTCCGGGTGGTAAACTTAAAAATTCAGAACTATCTCAATACGTGGCGCTAGTGTGCCAGATTTGCCTTCATCAGCAGCACCGAAACATCGTGAAGCTGACGCAGAAAAGACCATTCGAAAGCTTCCGGAAGAAATTCCGAGCCGTATCGAGGGAGTGAGGTCTCCACAGTATTCAAATCGAACGGAAATTGACGATCTGTTTTTTTTTATGCAAAAATGAACAAGAATCTTTATCATTTACGTCATTTTGGAAACTTAGGCCTAAACAACGTGCACTCGACACTCAAGAAGTATGTGAGTCGCAGAGGAAATAAGCCTATCTGTCAAAAGCTTTCTGAATTGGAATTTAACGCAATTTGCTCGAGTTTACTAGTGATAGTTTAAAAAGTATTTCAGTTATTTTATTTCATTTGTTTTTAAAAGTGATCGAGCTAAGTGTTAATTTAAATTTTACAAGTTTTCCAGCAAAAATCGTTGTACTAAGACGCTCGTAAATGTGATTTTTAAAATAAGTAATGTGTTCCCTGAAGTTCTCTGAAGAATTTCCCTGAAGTTTTCTGATGAAACTCAATGAAGTTCTATGAAAAATTTCCCTGAAGTTTGCTGAGAGACTTCCCTGAAGTTCTCTGCATAAAATTCCTGAAGTTATCTGAAAAACTTCCATTGTGTTCTCAGAAAAACTTACATAAAGTTCTCTGAAGAACTTCCATGAAGTTCTCTAAAAAAATTCCCTGAAGTTCTCTGAAAAACTTCCCTGAAGTTCTCTGAAAAACTTCCCTGAAGTTCTCTGAAAAACTTCCCTGAAGTTCTCTGAGCGACTTCCTTGAAGTTCTTTGCAGAACATTCTTGAAGTTATCTGAAGAACTTCCATGAAGTTCTCTGCAGAACTTCCATTAAGTTCTCTGCAGAACTTCCATGAAATTCTCTGCACGATTTCCATGAAGTTCTCTGCAGAATTTTGCTCATGTTCTCTGACAAATTTCGCTGAAGTTCACTGTTAAACTTCCCTGCAGTTCTCTGCAAAACTTCACTGAGTAATCTGTAGAACTTCCCTGGGGTTCTCTGCAGAATTTTCAAAAAGTTCTCTGCATAACTTCCAGGAAGTACTCTGAAGAACTTCCCTGATAGTCTCTGCAGAACTTCCATGATTTTTTTTGCAGAATTTCCCTGAAGTTATCTCCAAAATTTCAATGAAGTTCTCTGCAGAACTTCCATTTAGTTCTCTTAAGAACTTTCCTGAAGCTATCTCAAGAACTTCCGTGAAAAACTTATCTGAAGTTCTCAGCAGAATTTCTCTGAAGGTTCTAAAAAAGTTCCAGGAAATTCTTTGAAAAACTTCCCTGAAGTTCTCTGAAAAACTTCCCAGAAGTTCTCTGAAAGACTTCCCTGAAGTTCTTTATAGAACTTTCATAAAGTTCTCTGAAGAACTTCCATGAAGTTCTTTGAAGAATTTTCCTGGAGTTCTCTGAATATCTTCCATGAAGTTCATTTACAAACTTACTCGAAGTTCGCTTAAGAGATTCCCTGAAGTTCTCTGAAAAACTTCCCTGAAATTTTCTGATGAATTTCCTTGAAGTTCTCTGCAGAACCTCCCTGAAGTTCTCTGCAAAAATTTTCTGCAATTCTCTGCAGTACTTACATGAAGTTCTTTGTAGTACTTCCTTAAAAAATGTCCATGAAGTTCTTTGAAGAATTTCCATGGAGTTCTCTGAATTACTTCCATGGAGTTCTTTGACAAACTTCTTTAAAGTTCGCTTAAGAGATTCCCTGAAGTTCTGTGAACAACTTTCCTGAAATTGTCTGATGAATTTCATTGAAGTTCTCTGCAGAACTTCCCTGAAGATCTCTGCAGAGTTTTTATGCAATCCTCTGCAGTACCTACATGAAGTTCTCTGCAGTACTTCCTTAAAAATCTCTGAAAAACTTCCCTGAAGTTCTTCGAAAGACTTACTTGAAGTTTCTGAGGAATTTCTCTAAAGTTTTCTGCAGAATTTCCCTGATGTGCTCTGAAAAACTCCCCTCAAGCTTTTTGAAGAACTTTCCTAAAGTTCTTTGAAAAACTTCGCTCAAGTTCTCTGAAATTTTTTGTTGAAGGTCTCTGACGAACTTGCAGGAAGTTCTCTGAAGAATTTCTATGAAGTTCGCTTAAGAATTGATATAAATTCTTTAAAACACTTCCTTGAAGTTCTCTGAAGAACTTCCATAAGGTTTCCTGAAGAACTTCCCTGCAGTTCTCTGATGAATTGTTCTGAAAATCTTTGAAGAAGTTTCATGAAGTTCTCTGATGAATTTTCCTGAAGTTCTCTGAAGAACTTTCATGAATTTCTCTGCAGAACTTTCAGAAAGTTCTCTGCATAACTTCCATGAAGTTATCTTCAGAATTTCCTTAAAGTTCTCTGCAGAACTTCCATTAAGTTCACTGAAGAACTTTCCTGAAGCTGTCTCAAGAACTTCCGTGAAAAACTCATCTGAAGTTCTCGGCAGAATTTCTCTGAAATTTTCTGAAGAACTCCCCTGAAGTTCTTTGAAGAACTTCCCTGAAGTTCTCTTAAAAATTTTCCATGAAGTTCTTTGCAGAACTTCCATGAGGTTCTCTGATGAATTTTTCTGAAGTTCTCTGAAAGACTTCCCTGAAGTTCTTTGCAGAACATCCCCGAAGTTCTCTGAGGAACTTTCATAAAGTTCACTTAAGGGCTTCCATGAAGTTCTTTGAGAAACTTCTTCGAAGTTCGCTTAAAGATTCCCTGAAGTTCTCTTAAATACATCCCTGAAATTGTCTGATGAATTTTCATGAAGTTCTCTGCAGAACTTCCCTGAAAATCTCTGCAGAGTTTTTTTTTGAAGTTCTCTGCAGTACTTCCTTAAAAATCTCTGAAAAACTTCCCTGAAGTTTCTGAAGAATTTCCCTGAAGTTTTCTCCAGAATTTCCCTGATATGCTCTGAAGAACTCCCCTGAAGTTTTTTGAAGAATTTTCATAAAGATCGTTGAAGAAATTTCCCTGAATATCTCTGAAAGACTTTTTTGAAGTACTCTGACGAACTTGCAGGAAGTTTTCTGAAGAATTTCCAGAAGAACTTCCCTGAAATTCGCTTATGAATTGAAACAAAATTCTTTGAAATACTTACTTGAAGTTTTCTGCAGAACTTTCCTGAAGTTCTCTGAAGAACTTTCATGAAGTTTTCGGAAGATTGTCATGAAGTTCTGTAAAGAACTTCCATAAATTTCTTTGCAAAACTTCCATGAATTTCTCCGAAGAACTTCCATGAACTTCCTTCTCTAAAGGATTTACCCGAAGTTTTGTTAGGAACTTCTCTGAAGGAGTAACCCGAAGTTGTCAGAAAAACGTACCGAAAATACCAATATTGTTGTAATCAGCCTCTCCTGTGTGCTAGCGATAAACATACATTACATAGGTCACAGGCAGACCAGTGCCACGCAGTGAAATAGTTCTGTATTTCACCGTCTGGAAAACCATGATTACTCGACTAAATTTTCCTGAAAACAATAAATTCATACATGATCTAGAAATCAAAATACAAATCCCATGAACACTACTACCACGTAGTGGACGAGTTCCGAACTAATTTTAACACCATCCGCAAGGCCTCATCAAATCATACATCTTTGTCGAAGACGCCAACTTGCTTTATATCAAGGATCTCGAGCTTCAGGCTTTAAAGTAAGTTTACATGCACACCAGCGCTGCGTACTGAGATAAATCTGAACTTTTAAGTTTGCCATCTTGAAGGTCTTGGTCTACTGAACTACTTTGATCAAAATGGTAACTTCCTATATACGAAGGATCACAAGATATTTTCTGATGAAACAGCAAAGTTCAATGCCCATATACCATTTGAGACCACCGTCAAGGGAATCCGCGCACATTCGGCACTCAGAGCCCTTGCAGATCCGGCATCTACAAGATCATCGACTTGCTGGAAAAAGAAAGAGTATCAAGCGGAAGCTTTGTTCTGGATGACTGACGGTCCTGTGCGACCCGCAAGTCCAGTATAAGCTAAAGGGTGAAACGGTCAAAACTTGGCCGACCCAAACATGAGTAGTTTTTTTTAACGTGCATTCAATAAAAACTTGAACACCCCTCATTTTTTAAGTGTATGCGTACGGAGTGTTGACTTTTTTGTTTTGATTTTGCCATTTTATATTCAGTTGACAAAATGGCGTCGAAGCACAAAGAGCACACGTATAAGCAAAATCCAAATTATTCTCTCGCCGATAATCTCTTAATATTGCCAAATCAACCGTGACGAATGTTATAAACGTACTAGGAGAACGTCTGATGACTGTCAAGAAACCGAAACAAGGAAGCCGCAGTGAACGAACGAATAGTGGTCAATATTTTCAAACGCAATCCCAGCCTTTCCATTAAAGATATCGGAAACAAATTGGGAAAGTCCCACACAACAGTGCGAAAAGCAAAGGAACGAGCCGGACTGTCAACATATAAGGTAACAGAGACACCAAATCGAGATGATAAGGGCAGGAACACTGTGTTTGATTCCATCGTAAATGAACGATGAAAACATACATCAAGACCGATATCAAGGAGCTCTTAGGTCAAGAATTTTATACGGCTACCGAAAAAGGAACGGTTTAAGATAAGTTTAAGCTGAAAACAATGTCAAAGTTCCCAAAACAATATTTGGTTTGGCAGGCGATTTGCACCTGTTTCGTGACCACTATCACCGTCAACTCAAAATATTTATGTAAAGGAATGCTTGCGAAAAGGCCTTTCTGAAGAAACAGAATGTTGCCAGTGCCAGTGTTGCCCAGACCTCCTTTGCCACTACGGAAAAATGGCTTAGGTATGGAATGCCGCCAACAGTACTCAAGGAAAGAAAAACCTCCAAACTTGCCTGGAACTGCGCTCATTTAAAAATATTGGACAATCGTTAAGAGAAACCTCAAGAAAACTATAAAAACAGTTGAAAATGGAAAACAGTTCAAGGCAAATTGGCGTTCAGTATCAAATAAGGTGGATATAACAGCGGTACATAACTTGATGGAAGGTGTGAAACATAAAGCCCGACAGTTCGCATTTGGAAAATCGGAAGCATAATCAAATAATTTTCCTGCGTTTTGAAGATGATGAATTTCAAAAAGACCTATAGATTAATCATTTGTTTAATAAACTAATCAGTGTGCACATAATCAGGTTTGACCAATTTATAGTGGAAAACCGAGTTCAAAATTCTTCCGAGCCTTTCACGGAGAGGTCAGTGCAACTTATTTAACAAACAGTCAAAACGCACCTCCAGTCCTTGGAAATCGTCATGCGTCACCCAGAAGCAGCGGCTGAAGACAATGCTCAAAGCAAATGTACCGGCACTATTCTCATTCGACTGTTTGCGTTCCAATTTCTTTTCGGATGAACAGAACTCAAACTCCTCAGCCAAATGAATCCACAGAGTTTAAGTGATGTATCTGATCCGTCATTCAGCGTGAGAATGCTTGAGACGTGATAATAGATTAACAAATTTTGTTGAATGGAGGAGCTATTGTGGAGCTGAATCTTCAACATTAACCTCCACTTGTTGGATAAATTAGTCATCATATGTTTTGTGTTGCGATATTATCGCATATATCTCCAAATTTAGAAGAAATTAAATGTTGTCAAATTCATATGTTTCTATCTATCAATAAACTAGTTTCGTTTTATTCTAACATATTTTTGTATTCTGCTGAAATAAACCACCCGCACTAGTGAGTGACTCCAACAGCATCCTTACTGTTGGTTTAAATTGGTGCTAAAATTTGAATAGCTTTAATGTTCATCTCTGTACAGAGAATAATTCGGGAACATAGTTAAATATATTATTCGCTGTGGTATTGCCTTGGTTTTGGATCGCCAGTTTTTACACATTGAGGATGTATGCCAGCCCCAAGCATAATCTTCTGGTTCTCTTTGTAACAACAGCTGACCTTCCAATAACGGATTAGAAACCTCGGGCGGTCAATCATTAATAAACTAGTTTCAATTTTTGACGAAAATAATTTTTGGTTAGATGATTTTGCATTGGAGTGATGTAGTAACCTTTAGGTTAAACTAGTTTTAAGTGTGATGTTTACATGTGCAAAATTTCGTCAGAATCTGTCCAGTGGTTATTGAGATGGCTTCCAAGCAAGAAGTGCTTCGACCAAAAAAAGTTTCTGCGCAATCGTGGAAAATACAGGCCGGTCCCACAGGTGGATCGCAAAACAGTTGAAAATCGACAATTCTACCGTGTAAAATGTTACAAGGAGACCCATTGACCCAGCGGCGTGCAGGCAGCCGATCCCGTGAACGCATGGAAGGTGAGGGATTACTTCAAGCGCAATCCAAACCAATTCGATTCGGGACGTGGCCAAGAAGGTCAATTCTTCCATCTGATTCGTTCAGCGGACAATGAAACGGGTAGGATTTCATGTTTTCAAGGTAAGGACGGCGCCTAACCGAACTGATGAAAAGGATACGGTGGCCAACTAGGAAGCTGTACCGTGAGTGGTTGGTGAAACCGAAATGCATCGTTATGGACGCCGAGACGGATCTGCAAGCAGAAGCCAAGCCGATCCTCAGCCTGGAGTTTTTCGCCGGCAGGTCCCGCTTGGATGTTCCGCAGGAAGTTCCGGAAGAGAAGAATGTCGACAAATTTGTCAAGAAGTTCTTGGTACGCTAGGTGATCTGTGGGTGCGGCAAGTTTAACAAGCCGTACATGACGACCGGCACCATCAATGGCTAAATTTATAAACAAGAATGCCTCCAGAAGCGCATGCAAATGCTGGTACTTGCCATGGTCATGAAAAGCAACCACTTTTCCGATATGTTTCTCAAAGGCATAAAACTTAAGAAATGGTCTTGAAAGTCTCAATATGTCTTTTTGGTCTTGGTCACTCAGCTCCAGTCTTGTAAATGATCATTTGGACTCAACGTGATTCATTTGCCAAAAACTCATTCCAGAAGCTGATTTTCAAAATATAACGTATTGTTGTGTTTGATTTTTTTTTTATAAATTTGATATCTAATGAGTGAGATTGGAATATCGGAGTGCTCAAATAATATTCACCGTTTACAATATTTCGAGCATGATAGTGAATAAAACACATATATCGCTCTCTGATTATTTTAAGTAAGTGTTTTAAGTGACAAACACAATCGCTCAAGGAAGTTCATGAAGTCTTGTAAAAAAATTGAAACTTTGAAAATCATAAAACCTGTAAATTTTTTTTCAGTGTATTTTATTTTACATGAACATTTTGATTTCCTACCATTTCTTCTCAGCCACTTTTTCCTTAAAACGAACGATTTCCGAGTAACTGTTTTCCTAAAACTGTTGTAGGAAAAACTCATCAGCCCCTCTCAAAAGTAACTGTCGTATCAAAACGATAACGATAACGATAACGTTCCTCATGTCAAAACACTTTTACTGTTCTCTAATTGTTATGTTTTGTATTCTCTTGTGCGTGGAGTAACGATTATTATGTAGAAGAAGATGTTCGCTCATCAGTAATGTTTGCTAGAATGAAATATATGGAGAGAAAGTGTTGAAAGTTCCGTCAGTGTATGGTAGGTTGGAAATAGAATAGAAGTATTGAAAATTGAGCGAAAAGGGCATTGGTAAAGTAGTACTCGAACCAAGGATTTTTCCCTTTGCCTAACATCCCACTGCGGGGTAGGTCAAGGCACGGACGAATCCGCCACCTCATCAGGCAAAAAGTAACGTTTGGTTGTCGCTCATGTACTACTGATAGTTTTGTGATAGTTTCTAGCGGTAGTTTCTATGCACTCTGTTTTAATGCGCACATGGGAGAGTAACTCTCTCCTTTTTTGGGGTTTATTTTGATTCGCAACGTCTGAGAACTTGAGTAATCTTTGGTTCGAGTATTACTTTACCAATGCCCTTTTCGCTCAATTTTCAATACTTCTACCTACCATACACTGACGGAACTTTCAACACTTTCTCTTCATATCTTTCATTCTAGCAAACATTACTGTCCACGTTTGGTGCCGCATAGTGATGAGTGAACATCTCCTTCTACATCATTTATACTTTTATTCCGATAACGTTTGCAAAGTTTCGGCCAAATCTAAAATACTAAAGCTTTGTCATTTACTGATTTGGCGTGGAACCGCTTCATTTGGTTTGAGCATTTCACCGACAGTTTTCCAACGCCTATGTAAACGACGTCTTCCGCGATTTAATAGATAGTTATTGTTTATATCGATCATCATCTTATTCCTGCTGTCGACGAACATGAAGCTCGGGAAAAGTTGCGGCTGGTTATGGATGTAGCTAGCAAAAATGGATTGTGGATTACAATGGAAGAAGTCTCAGTTTTTGTGTCAAAGAATCACCTGTTTAGGGTACGAAATCAGTGAGAGAAGTATTCGCTCAAACACGGAAAAGAGCAGAGCAGTTATGCAATTTCCTCAACCCAAGAATTGCAAACAAATCCAGCAGTTTCTCGGATTGTCAGGGTATTTTTGGAAGTTTGTGGAAGCTTATTCGATTTTCGGAAAACCCTTGACTGATCTGCTAAAAATGGTTATGATTTTATGCTTCGGACCAATGCAGCGCGAGGCGTTTAAAAAAAATGCCTTGTGTAAAGTGCCAGTGCTCTGTCTTTATCATCCTGGCAAAATAACTGAACTTTACACTGACGCCAGTAAAGTCGGTTATGGTGCAATACTGAGAAGCAATACAAGAAGACATCACCTGCTGAAGAAAGATATCGGAGCTACGAGCCTGAAGTGCTCGCCATAGTTTCATCTCTGAAAAAAAATCAACTGTATTATCTGGGCATCCCGTTCAAAATTGTCATCGACTGTTCAGCATTTCAAATAACAATGGTGAAAACAGAGATTTCCCCTCGTATCGCAGGATGGGCATTGCTCTTAGAAAAATACGATTATGAGCTGGAACACAATTTGGGCGAACGCATGAAGCACGTGGACGCACTTAGCAGAAATCCGGCAATCCTTCTATTGCAAAGCAATGTGATTGAGCAAATAAAAGAGTAAATCACGACCAGGGACATTTTAGAGTACGGAAGAACTGAACCTTCAAATTAAATTATAAAAATATGTTAACATTTGCTTTAAAAACCAATGGACATAAATTGCCGATTTTTGAGGGGTTTACCTTCACCTACAACTGACAAAACAACCCATGCAGCATCAATCATAGTAACCCATGAGTCAGCAGACAAAATTTGTCGAACTTTAACCGTGATGGCAAAAACAGAGATGCAACTCCGTTCAGAAGTATGCGCGTTCAAAGAACGGCTCCCTGTCGCGTCGAAAACGGGCATCGTGTGGCACTTTGTGGACGCCGGATACGCCCGTTCCGGCATCTACAACATCTTGGCACTATTAGACAACAATCAGAGCATCGAAAGAAAGCCCGGTTCTGGACGGCCGACGACTCTGAGAAAATAGAAACTCCAAAGGATGCTGAAGATTCAACCGGCCAAACAGTGAAAAAGTACCTGACGAACATGAACATACGTGTCAGGAAGCGGAAGACCACTGGTTTCAGAGCTGCAGGCAATGACACAGCGGCAGCGGCTGAATAAGATGGTCAACTCGATTTTCCCGGCGAATCCCGACGTGGCGGTGGCGATGGATGACGAGACCTATCTCACCCTGGATGACAATGAATGGCAGGGTACATCGTATTTTACTTCCCCCACGAAGGAAGTGAGCTCCGAGGTGAAGTTCATTTCACACACCAAGTTCACCAAGATGGCTTATGGCTGATAATCAGCGTGAAGGGGATGTCAAAGCTGCTCTTCTTTCGCTCCGGACTGGCCGTGAATACCATAAGGGCGAAGACGCGGTGTTCTTGCCGTATCTGACGTCGGTCCACTACTCGAAGCGATCGTTGGAGGAGATGGAGCGGCTGAATATCGATGTGGTACCCAAGTCGGCAAACCAGCCCAACGTCCCCCAGCTGCGTCCCATCGAAAATGTCTGGGCCACCCTGAAGCGTAAGATCTACTCCAACAATTTGGTGGCGAAAACTGAGGAGGAATTGATAAATGAAACGAAGAAAGAACTCAAAAACATGCCTACACGCATGTTTTTGTCTGCCATGGCGAATGTTGGTTAACTGCCGGAAGACCGCTTGCAAGGGCGTAGAATTTGTTTGTATATTCCATGGGAAATTTATCAAAAGCAATTATCTGTCTTAGCTTTTTTTATCACCATCCGAAAAAAAGTCCATTTTTTTAATGCAAACGTTAGCGTGATCACGAAATTGATTTATGACATTGCCCCCGGAACCACTATGCAAATAGGAATTCTCCAAATAAACACTACATAAACCTACTTTAATTGGGTAAAACATGTATTGTCGTCCTGAAAAAGACGGTTTTAGTTTTGATGATTAGACCCGAAAGAAATGCATGTTTTTTTTGGGGCGTAGAACTACTGCGTCCACTGAGTTGAACTTTTGTGGTATACCCCTGTTGAATATTCTAATTCGCAACTTAAAGCTAGATCACCATTTGTCAAGTGACCAGCCTAAGACGCGTCTCCCAAGTCAGGCAAAATTGAGTTTATAAAACCCACCACCCTTCCAGGATTTGCAGTCCAAATTTCGTTAGGCTGCATATAGCCACTGTACAGACAGTTAAGTCTGCTCTTGAACAAAGCATCACAACTGCAAAGCAGATGTTCCGAGATATCACGTTCCATGTTACAGAAACGACAGATATCATTCTGAACCTGGCCAATGTTTTTCAAATGATATCCACTCGGGCAATGTCCGGTTACTAGGCGAGTGAAGGTACAAAGCACTCTCTTATTGAGCTCCAGTAGCTTTTTACCAATTGAAACATTTGGAATTATAAACCTTTTCGATTGAACACACTTTGTGGTGACCAATCAATTGGTCATCACCCTTTGCTCTTCTCAAGATTTTAATTCCATTTCAGCTGATGGCAACAGTAGGCTGTTGCTAGCAAGCCGTAGACTAGGCAACCGTTGCTAGGCAGCCATTAATTATGCAGTGGTGTTTAAGACAGTCGGTTGCCCAAGCTGGTGATGAATTTGTAGCCAGCCGGTGAGTGCTAATGAGGTCTATACAGGTGGAAAAGAAGTAGTTAAGTTGTATTAGTGTAATGCAAAATACTGTCATTGTGTTCGTGAGATGATGCACAGCCTGTTTTTTGTAAACATGCGTGACGTAGATCTCCAAAAAACAACAATTTACAACAGCAGCAAATCACAAGGTGGAATGTTCACTTTCGGTTATTGGTATAGTTTTTAAAAGGTTTCTTCTGAAAAATGCCTTTCATTGCACTAAAAGGATGCAGACAAAAACTGAAGTTGCTCTGTTATAATTCGCTTGTATTTGGAGTTTTACGTCACTTCTTGAAATCATGGATTGTTTACACATTTTTCGTTACTTATACCGACAAATACCTTGCTCTTCGCCACCTGTATAGACCTTATTGGTGCAACCACGAGGAGCGAAATAAGAAAGGTGCTTGTGCGTGTGTAATCTTGTTGGTAGCCATCTTTTGGTAAAGCGCGACTGAAATAACCTTCTTCAGAACACCGGAAAGGTTTTAATTCTAATGCGGACCATTTCACATCTGTCCTTTTCAGGACGATCAATTCAATTTGAGAGAGTTTGTTTGATTTGAGTTTATCTAATATTACTTTCCTACCATTGCCAGACAACGATGACTAAAGCAATTTTAGTTTTCTCTTCTTTGTTTACCTTGAGTGTACAATTTACAAATGGCTACCTTCACGAAAACAACGGACGCTCATAGTTCGATCGTTTCTTGATTGATTTCTTCATATTTTTGCTAAAGGTTTTTACGACTGCCATTTTATTTACTCAATTATTTATAAATTTTCAAATAAATGATATTTTGTGTAGTCATAAGATCAGAAAATCCTCAGGTTTATCAGGCGAGACTGAAAGCAGCTGAAGATAGCTGGAGAAGGGCCTTCAAGGTTAGGGTTTCGCTTGAAACTACCGGCAACTCTCTTTGTCGTCTCAGCGGCTTCCGGTTTTCGATTTCCCCCCGATCCAGACTTCCTGGCTGTCGACAAACGTTCCCCAAACACTTTAATTACATTTGTAACGGTTGATTTGGCAACTTTTAGCGATTTTGCCAACTTTGCGTGCGAGTAGCTCGGATTTTCGCGATGCGCGAGCAAAATTTTGATACGCTGCTCTTCTTGCTTGGACGCCATTTTGACAACTGAAGAGTGAATTCCAAAATCAAAATAGGAGCAACATTCTACACACACACACCTTCAAAATGAGGGGTGTTCAGGTTTTTTAAATGCAAAATTGAAAGAAATACGTCAAGTTGATATTGACCAAATTTTGACCGTATCGCCCTTTATTGTTGATTATCGCTAAATTAATGACATATTTGGTACATAGGCCGAATGAAGGAGCTAGGCTAACATTACATCCCCTTACCCTACTCGATAGAATTTCAAGATGTTTACATCAAGCAGTTGGAAATTTTCCCGCGCTTCAATTTAGCTATCATAAATTATCCGTTAACAATTTCTAAAGTATTGAAAATAACGAAAATAAAAGGTGAAGCCTTGTAATCTTTTTGGGTCTAAATTCACTAAATGCACAGTACTTTCCTATCACAGATTTCAAATGTGAGCAAGGGAGGTGTGCACTGGCTTCATTGATAAGTGCGAAGCGGCAAGGTGCCAATGTGGATTTGGCAGCTGGCGGTGGCAAATACCGTGGCAGGTGCATTGGCGATCAATCATTGGTCAGGGAGAGCTGATGGCCCAGCAGGCCGTTGACTAAGCAACCTTTGCTAGGCAGCCATTAATTATGCAATGGTGTTTTGCCAAGCTGGCCGGTTGCCCAAGCTGGCGATGAATTTGAAGCCAGCCAGTGGGCGCAACCACGAGGAACGAAATAAGAAAGGTGCTTGTGTGTGTGATCTTGTTGGTAGCCATCTTTTGGTAAGGCAACGGCTGAAATTACCTTCTTAAGAACACCGGAAAGGTGTTAATTCTAATGCGGACCATTTCACATTTGACCTTTTCAGGACGACCAATTCAATTTAAGATAGTTTGTTTGATTTGAGTTTATCTTACATTACTTTTCAAGCTCTTACCAGCTGCCAGACAACGATAACTAAAACAATTTTAGTTTAGTCGTTTACCTTGAGTGTACAATTTACAAATGGCTTGCGTCACGAAAAATTGAAACAACGGACGCTTGCTGGTTCCCATGCAAATGAAACACAAATTTCTGCATAACTCGAGAACTAATCAAACAAATGAGACCAAATATGACATGTGGCGATTTTAGTAGGCAGGAAATGTTTCTACGGTGGTTTGTGGGGCGATACCACACCAACGAAACACAAATTTCTGCAAAACTCGAGTACTAATCAAGCAAATGGAACCAAATTTGGTATGTGGAGGTTTCCAGGCAGGATTTGCTTCTTAGCAGTGAATCAAAATTCGTGAATGCATGAATGATAAAGACATTGTCCTAACTTTTCAATGTTGGGACAAAAAATAATGTATCTTTATCATTGTTGCATACTCAACACAATAATGACAAATTGCATGGCAGTTGAATCAAGATATTAATGTTTCACAACATCCGATTGTTATTTTGGAAAGAGACAAGGCGTTGTTTGTATATTGCTTTGCATGCAACATAAATAAATTCAATAATGTCACGCGTTGCATCTACCGAAAAGAGACAATGTTTAGTTTTATCCCTCTTTCTCTCTCAAAAATTTTGTCGAGTGATAGGTAATAGTTAGTATAGATGAAAGATCGATACCTACTGCTTTAATGAAAAACTAATATCATAAGATAATTAATTTATTCCTAAAAATAATTTGATTTGCAACAGCTAGTGTCCATCTTTTCAACCATTGTCCGTTTCTAGCGACATTCCCCTATTTATTGCATATGGTTCATCAAAGCTTTTGCAATCCCGACTAGTGCTGTTCTTCCAATATTCGAGCGATCAGTAATTTCCGTTCCTTGTGGCATTTCCTCAGTGCATTTTGTTTCGTTGTGTTGTTTAAAAAAATAAAAAATGGATTCTACATTTGTTAATGAGGACAAAGAAAATGTGTCCCAAAAAGTTCGAAACATATTTCGTTCCGAGAACGGGGATCTTAGTTGTAGCCTGGGTCTCAATTGCAAGTTCAGTCCGAAAACGTTTCTGTTGACAAATTGTTTACGCCACATCAAGAACTCTCACCCGGAGGGTTACAATGTGTTGATATTATCTAAAATATTTCCATGCTATCGTGAGACGCGTCAAATCACATAAGGATTCGATTACAAGATGAATGGTAGCCATACAGAGTGCTCAGGAGAACGCTGGCCACATCCGGGCATGCTGCGGGTACCTATGGAGATGTTTTTGCTCTGAACCAAAACATGCCATACGACTTCTCTAATTACATTTAAATTAGATAATTGCTCAAAACCTTATTGGTATGTTCTAGGTACATCCGAGGAAAAGCCTTCTGTTTTTTACTTGGAGCAGAACATATCATGCTACACCCCAAAATAAGAAATCCAAAATAAGAGCAATAGTAGTAGAATCAAGTGTCAATAACTACATTGGCCACATCTGGACACGATCTGGGTCAGTGATGGCAAATGTACTGTATTTTGGTGTTTCTTTTCAGCTCAAAACCTAGAATCTACAATTGTATCTGTAGATAATTCAACAATACAAAGTTGCGTTATGCATTCAACCACGTTTATTGAATCTTCTGGAAAGTCAAAAGATATTATGTGATAATCTAGGATAATATTGGTCATTCTATGTTTGCCTTTCAGCTAAAAAAGATAGAGTTACAATTGGTTCAGCCAAATTGGAACCAAGAGCCTATCGAGAATCATCAGTTTTGTTCGACATTTTCAATCATAACTTTTCAACTTCAAGATGCATTCTTGAAGTTTATAACCAACAACCAATTTGAGTGATTCATATCCATAATGTGCCAAAAAAATATTCTGTGAGGATTGACTATCCAATAATGTCGGTTGATCTAAAAGAAGATCCACTGAACATGGTTGAATACATATCGTATATTTGTATAGCCTAAAAAGCTACACTTAATATTTCAGTTCCTAATTTTTGAGCTCCATAACTGTATGGCTGATAAAGAATATCCCAGATCATCTCATAATGTCTGCTGACCATCCAGAAGACTCAATAAACATGTTTTAAAACGTATCATAACTATGTGTAGCCGAAAAAAAGTACAGTTACATTTATATATCCTTTGTTCAGTACTCCAGGACAGGCTGGATGACTTAGAATATCCCAGATTATCTCATAATGTTGGTTGCTCGTTCATAAGATCCAATGAACATAGTTGAACACATATCGTACATTTTCACATCTGAAAAAGCTACAGTTTCAATGGTAGATCCTAATCTATGAACTAATGAACAGCCTGGTATGCCCCAGAACATCCCAGATTTCATCATAATGTTGGTGAACCTTCCAGAAGATCCATTGAATATGGTTGAATACATATCGTAAATTTGCATAGACGTGAAACTACAGTTACAACTGTTGATCCCAAGATCTGAGCTCCAGGACTGTTTGGATCACCTAGAACATCCCAGATTATCTTATTGTGTCTGTTGACCTTCCAGAAGACTCAATTAAAGTGGTTGAATACATATCGTACATTAGTATAGCTGAAAACAACTGTTACAGTTGTAGATCCTAAGTTCTGCACTCCAGGACAGCTTGATTGACCTAGAACATCCCAAATTATCTCAAAGTATGGGTTGACCTTTCAAAAGATGCACTGAACGTTATTGATTACATATCGCTAATTTGGATAGTTAAAAAGCTACAGTTGCAATTGAAGATCCTAAGTTAAGAACTCAAGAACAGTTTGGATTACCTAGAACATCCCAGTTTATCTCAAAATGTCTGTTGACCATTCAAAAGTTTCAGTTAACAAGGTTGAATGCATATCGTAATTGAATCTTCTTGAAAGTATAGCCGAAAAAACTATAGTTACAACTGTAGATTCTATGTTCTGTACTCCAGGACAGTTTGGACAACTTAGAACATCCCAGATTATCTCATTATATCTGTTGTTCTTCCATAAGACTCAATAAACATGGTAGAATAGATATCGTAACTTTGTGTAATCGGAAAAACTATAGTTACAACTGTAGATCCTCTGTACTGAACTTCTTTATGTTCAGGATGTTCTGGGTTGAAAACCAGGCGTTAAACGCACATATTTTTTATTTTGCCCTGATAAAATAGTCAATTTGCAACAAGTTTGCAGAAGATAGTGTTCGCTTTTGTTCTGTGTGTGATTTCATACAGGCATTTTTCTTCAGGTGGAAGTCTATCCACAACAAATTTTATAAATATTCAGATCAGTAATTTGTTCGACTGCAACAACTGATTGTCGCATGATGTTGCAATAATGACAAAACGTTATTTTGTCGCAGTTACAGGAAAACAAAGATCAATGCAACATGTGCGCGAATCACAACATTTTCTTACAGCAACTTGTCTCTTTCCCATCATCGATGCAACATTTTGTTGTTTTCTTCGTGTTTTATTGCAATAAATTCAAGCTACGACATATCATTGTTGCATAGTTAGAGAATAACGGGTGTTTCACTCGTCAAGGTTATCTTTTGTTTTAAGGTACACAAAGAGAATATTTGACACACTGCTTCTTAGGTAATTCGAGTCCCTTCCCTCTGGAGGAAAGGGGGTGGCTTTAAAACAAATGAAACAGAAATTTAAAACAACATGAGATCCATCCATGCAACTTAACACAAAATGTGTATTTCTCCGGTAAGCAGCTTGTTTTGAAATAAGTATGACCCCTTCTTAGTCAAGATTACTCTCAGTGCTACATTATGCACAAAAAGTTAATATAAGGTTATGCAAGAGAAAATTACGTTGAAACTGACAGGATACGGCTTCGTTTGAAGAAAAATATTTTGTCTTTGAAACGCAGAATGAAAAACTGGTGTAAATAAACCTTTGTTTTTTTCTGCAAAAATTACACACATTAGCAAACGCAAATATTTTAATCCGATTCATTCGGAAAAAAAACCATAAACGCGCCGGTTCTATTAAATTTTCATTCATTTCGTTACAGCGTAGCAACGGATTCAGCTAGTTAGAGATATTTTGTGTACATAATCATCAAAGATCGAATGTACGGAAAATCTTTCGAAACGACTATGTATCGATGCCGAAAGAGCTCGTGTTTATCAGGCGAGACTGAGAGCAGTTGAAGATAATGCATGGGCAACTACTGGTTGAGACGCAGGAGAAGGGCCTTCAAATCCGAGGCCGTATCATCATTAAAACCTAACGGTCCTTTTCACGGCTTTCTAAGAGTGTACAATAGAATTTTCTGGCATTCTAACAATCTAATGCTGGTTTAATTACGCCTAACGGCAAGGGTAGAGATAAAATGAAAAATTGAAAATAACTGTTGAACGTTGAACACTAATAGCTTTCTCGATAAATTTTCCAGATTTTGGCTTCAATCAGTTGGAGTTTTTCGCGACTGTCAACTATCAAAAATATCATTGATTATTGACTATGAATTCCTAAGCAGACCTTGAACATTCTATTGTGCGAAAAGGATAATGGCCTCCAGCTTATCGATCATGTCAACATAATCCCTACAGCCCGCACAACTGTTGTCATTCATTATACCAACATTCAAAAGAAACTTTCATTTCCAGGGACGCTAAATAATTTCTGAGAAGCAAATCATGGAATGTTCTAACATACTTGCAAATCATAATGTTAACATCAACATGAAGACCTACGTCAACTTTGCAGCTATGTCAATGACATAACTCACCCTTTCGTTTTATTTCTGAAATTTTCAGGCATACCGGTTTTACCAGAAAACTGAAGAAAGCGTTAGTTCTTGAAGCCTGCCACTTTTGCTGTGGCGCTAGTGATGATTTTAACATTTCAAGCTCGGTTTACAATGGATTATATTTCCTTATAATATTTCGTCCACCAGCTACTAGTATCAAGCTGAGATCACACTGTTTGATAAAACGCCAAATATTTGTCAAATTTGGTCAAATATATTTGACCAATGTGTGACTTCCTAATATATTTGATCAAATAATGCTATGGCCTATGTTTGGTTTGTGTTTGTCATTCAAATTATTTGGTAATTCGTCAAATAGTGTGATACTCTTTGTCAAATATATTTGCTCAAGTCTAACAAATAATTTATTTGACACTCTGGAAATTCTTGAGTGGCAAACATTAGCAAATTCATACACAGAAAAAAATAAGCCAATTCATACACAGAAAAAAATCCGTTCATATTATCGTGATTCTGTTAACGAATGATGAAACATAATCACAAACCATTCCAGGACCATTTCGCTTATTGTTGACGACCGTTTCCATAATTGTTACGATATTTACCCTTAGCAGAAATATAATAAGTCTTGCGAAATTTAAGCAGACGCAGTTCGGCCAAGCAGCAAATACTAATGCTGTTTGCGGAAATATTAACAGATTACTCAGAATTTATTTCAGAGACCTTCAAGATACCAAAGAGCTCAAGAAAATCCTCTAAATGTTTTAATGTAGGAATACGTTTCTCTTTTCTATACCAGGTGGCGTTTTAAAATTTAAAAAAATGATATACCTCTCGTTTGACTAAACAGAATCACTTCATTCTACACCATTTGATCAGAAAAACTTACCAATTTTTTGCATTGAAATATGGGAACAGTTCCATTAGTCAAAGTAATTCAACTTTTCAATTCAAAATTACCTACTTTTGCTGCCATACAAATTGGCAATCAGCAGGTGGAAAAATTTGTTTTCCCTATCACGGTCGTATGAAACGGGTAGCAAATGTCTTCTTCGTCAAAACGCTTTGTTGCCGGTGTAAGCTTTTTCAATTGTGCCCCGTCCCCTATGATTAAATTTGCTTCGTTCTGCATTTTTGTGACTCCTTTCTTTCTTGGCTATGCCATCAACGCTAGTATAAAGCCACGGGCAAACGAAATTGGTTCAGTGTTCGCTATCAGGTTCATGCTGCCGGTTCGAACGAAGCTTCGCGCTTTCGCCACAGTCCGTCTGGTTGTGGTATGGGAGACAAAGCAATGCCGGATTACTCGGGTTTTTTTTTTCATTAGGGCGAATCAAACATTGAGAGGTTCTCTTCGGTCTCGCTCTCTTTCTTTTATTACAGCGCCGATATAAAAGTTTCGGGGGATTTTTTAGCTCGGATCGAAACACAACAGTGCTGGCTTGCATACACTGCAAATAGTAGAATGAAAAACGTAAAGGTGGTTGTAATATGAATGAAAGAGAAAGTAATCAAAGAGAGTCTCTCAATGTTACATTCGCTCTAATGCCAAAAAAAACCCTAGAATTATTTCCCAACGCGTTATATTATCACCGTTCTTTTCAGGACGATCAATTGACTTTAACAGTAAAAGAATATTTGTTTGGGTAAAATTTTCATAGTCACCATTGAATAGCATAAGCACATGAAGCAAAATGTATAAGAGGGGACAGGTTAAAGTAAAATAAAAATTCAGCGCCAACATCTGACTAGGGCGAATCTACTTTTGTAAAACATGGCTTTCGTAGTAATTTTCTCTTGATCAAAAGTTCACAAATACAAATAAAGCACTCTTTAAGGAACAGGAGCCTTATCTCTATCCGTTGATGTATTCAATTTGAAGGAATTTTATACTAACGTGTGCATTAAAAAAAATGAAAAAAACATAATAATTGCAAAAAGTTAGATTTTAAGAGTTGATAGATAATTCAACTTCATATGTACCCAAACACTCAAATTACGTTGTTCAATAATTATCGACTATATGTAATATGGTATGTATTTTTTATTAGAATAAAACGATTATTACTATACACCAACGCGGTCCTACGAGAATCTCGCGGTTATATCCCTGAAATAATCCACCTTTATTTTTTTATTTTGTGTTAATTGTTCTGTTGTAGTCGTTTCAATTCCCAACCCGCAGTATTTCTACACAGACCCAAGACGCAGGCATTTCTTCCCGTGGGACGGATTTTCCCGACCACAAGCAACCGGCCGGAAACTAACCGATTTACGACAGTCATCGGTCCGAGGAGACACGAGGGAATCTCCAGTGGACAGATTCCACACGCTGGTTCGTCACCATGAGGGATCTGGGGAACAGTGATGTTCCTGTAGTCAACATCTCTAACAACCAAACGTCAAAAGATTCATTGTTTGTAAACAATGCTGGCCTTTCTACCCGTAGTAACAAACGTCAGACGGGCCTTATTCAAATAAGGCCCGTGATATGTTGCATACTGACAAACGCTAGCAAATAGGATAGGGTTGCCAGGCCCCTGGTCACCATACCAGCACGGCAGAGTAACCGTCATCGCAGTGGCGCGCGAAACGCCACAGCAGTTAGGATCACCTCCATTCGCCAATTCATCCCAGATCGCCATTGATCGTTGATCGAGAGCATCGACCGTTAGCAGGAAACAGCTGTTTAGTCAAGCCCTTCTTTTACTTTGGAGTGTGGCGTCCGGTGAGAGCGCCACGGAGTGATTCTTTGCCAGGCATAAGACTGAGGAAAGCCATGGGCTATTAGTGCTGAGTTTCGTGCCACGCTTTCCGGACTCGTGAAGAAACGGTGGTTTGGACGCCGTCTTAATTGAAGTTTGTCGCAGGAGCACAGACTCGTAAGGAGCTGCGTTGCCGAGAATGTGACGTCTCAAATATTTAAAAACACAAGCTTATGAGCACACCAGTTGAGTTAATAGAGAGGAATAAATCGCACACAGTATGAGAGAGGGACGAACAAACACTCCCATAAAGATTATGGGAAACACAATAAATGTATTCTGTTAGCCCCAAAAAACCTCATATTTCATTAATGTTAATATTTTCATCACTTCGCCTCTTCGATGTAGTTTGGTGAGTCCGTTCTCTCGTGTATGAGTTCAAATGTTGGGGAGAGAAAGTTCGCTTCAAGATTGGTGCGACGTCTAGTGGCAGGAAACGAGACTGCCGATTATGATTACGTCTCCGAGATTTGAGGTATAAGTGGCGCTCTCCGCGGTCTCTGAGTGACTATCGCGAATGTGGTGGCATACAACAATATTGTTTCCCGTTTGGTCGTTTTGAAGTGCAAGCCAACTGGTCTGATTCGAAATAATTTTTTTAAATGGACTCGCCCTTAGGAGAGTCTCAACCGGGCAAAATAACATTGGGCGTGTTGTCTCCCCTGTGGAGTGGCACTTAAGCCACACGTTTTAAGACGGATCGTCCAGGTTGGCTACAACCGGTATTTTTCAAAAATGTCCACCCTAACTCCACCCTATCCCAAAGGGTAAATTTCCGTTGTCAACATATATCGTCGACCATTTAGGATCTCTCACCACGTCGCACAGTGATTCCAAGGCGGAAAAAAGTCGAAAAATCAACTTCCTCATTTTACAATGAATATATTTTTCTAATTTTTTACACTATTTGAAGTTTCTTTTTCCAAAATTTTATGAAGATTGGATGAACATTGTGCTCTCTACAATTTTCCAAAGTATGGGCCCTACATGGTCGAGGTTTTTTAATCCCATATAAAATGTATGGAGAATCGGAAAAAAACTTCAACTAAGTTTTCAAATGTGTACACACATGCGCACATACACCACAATAGGCTTATTTTAAAGATTTTTTACCAGCTCTCCGAAAATTTGTTTCATCCGCAAACTTGCGCAAATACGGTTCTGGGAGGCAAGAATTTGGAATGTCTCATGAAACCCTTGAAATTGGTAAATACATAGATCTCATACTAAGTTACTACGGTCGTCTTACCCTCTCTTACAAGGAAGTTAAATATTGAAAATCCGTACTTTTCACCCAAAGCCTGGAAGACCGACTGTTAGTATACAACGAACTCAACTCAATGAACTAAATTTCTGAGTGTGTATGTGTGAAGGTATTGTATGTGTGTTACGAAACTTCTAATTCAGTTTACTAAGCAACTACTGAATCGATTTGAATGAAACAACCATCAAATGAAACTCACATATTGCCTTGAATTTCTGGAAACGGTTTACTAGTTCCGGAGAGTCCCCCGGAGGAGCGGCCAATTCCAATTTGGCCTTAAAATCAAAACTCATCATGCGGCACCTCAAATTACATGAGAATTGAAAAATTAATCCTATGGTCATGATATCAAATGTCCAGAACTACATTGACCTTATCCGGGTTGATGTTCCGGCTACTCCGGAAAGTGGCAGTTTCATTTGGATCAAAACCCATCATGTGACACATCAAATAACATGAGAACTCAAAAATAAGTGCAATGGTGATGATATCAAGTTTCCAGGACCATCATGACTACATCCGGTTCTTATTCCTAGTACTTACAGGAAAGTGTTAAAATGGTCAGATCTCACGAAAGGTGTATAAATTTAAGTGTTTATTTTCAAATAAATTTATATGAAATGTGAGAACGAATTCATTGTAGTAACCAACCCGTGATTTCGACTAGATACCGTACATGGTCCTCCGAATCATCCGGAATATGCGGAATATTTGAAGACTTTCGATCTATCTTTGAAGACTATCGAAAACATATATTGCTAAGAAAACCGATTGCTTATGCAACGCTCTGGATTTTTAAAGAAAAACGATACTGCATCCTGACTCCTTGAAAGATGCCATGCCACTTCAAATTTTTTAGTGATAAATTTCAGTTACTGTTTACGATTAATACGTTAAGTTTATTTCACTCATGTTTGCTGCGCCGTAGAAAGCATGCGGATGCAGTTTTGTTATTGTTTATTGAGGAATCCAACTTGAAAAAAAGAAGAATCCAAACAGCACAATAGGGGCATTATTTAAATTTTATTTTATTTTTGCTGAAAATGTCTCTGTTGAGAAGTTTTGGATTTTTCTTAAATCATTCAACAAACCGCTTTTAATTAGAATTTCATTTGAATCTTCTAGAAGCATTTTTAAAGTTTCGTCCTATACTTTAACATGGGAGCTGTCAGATTTATCACCACTTGGTCTTTTTTCAAGTTGGATTCTCAATCTTCCAGAAGTTGATAATTGGAACCCAAAAAATACAATCTTGACTAGATGAGTCGAATGGTATATAACACTCGGTACTCCAGGCCTCGAGCTTTTTCAAGCTATCTGTCTACCATTTTTTTGTAAAAAAAATTAACACACATATTGTGATAAATCATAACAATCATTAAAATGACTTAACGTTAAATCTTCTGAATTTCCTTAATTGAATTTTACATGAAACTTGTAGTCAACATTAAAACAATAAAAACTGACACCTTTTTAATTGATTTAAATAATAAGACTTATTTTCATATATATATATATATATATATATATATATATATATATATATATATGTATATATATATATATATATATATATCTACTATATATATATATATATATTAATAAAAATATATATATATATATATATATATATATATATATATATATATATATATATATATATATATGTGTGAATTCATCAAACTATAATTCATTTTTTTAAATAAACTTTCATTATAAAGAAAATGAAAATCTGTCAAAAGTTAAAATTCTTTGAAAAATATATATTTTCTAAATACCGTTATTTGGACCACCCTATTTTAAAATGGAACACCCTAATGACAAAATGAAAATTTCGAGTCATATATTTTTCGAAAAGGGACAAAACTTCCTATTTTTGCAGAAGTCTAAGATCCACTTCATCTTTTTGGTTTCGAATTGCTGAATTATCTTATTTGGTTTCGAATGTTCCGGAACTTCCGGAAGACCATAACACGCCCAAATAGAGCTGCACATTGTTCTCCACATCGCTTTCTTTCTTACATTTTACGTACAAACGGTTTTAAAAAGAACTGTAATGTTTTAGGACGAGATTAATGAATTTACCATTTCATCGGATGTTCCGGATACTCCAGGAGGCCTTAAAATGGCCATATCTCGGAAGTGTGGCCAAATACGACAATTTAGATAACATTTTTGAAATCAACGGTACAAAATTACTTGGAATCACATAACTTAGCCATGGAAATTCCATTTTTAGACTTTTTTCCGCCTTTTGTATGGAATGGAATCACTGTGCGTCGGCGTCGATGTGTGGCAAAAATGTGTGCGTTTGCTTCGAAATACTGCTTAACAGAAGCCCTTCGCTCAATTTTCGCTACTTTATTCAATTTCAAACCTGTTTGACGCTATCGAGCTTATCGATACTTTCTCTTCACATCTGTGGTTCTAGAAGAAATTGCTGTTCACCACTGGGATTCCATGATGTTGGGAAAATATTCCCAATTTCAAAACATATGTTTGAAAATTAAACTACGTCTCTTATATTTTAAGTCCATCCTAAGCAAGTAAAGTCGTCATGCATACAAAGCTATGCGCGAATATTGATTTTATGTGAACTTTAAACTAGTTATTTGAAATTATTTTCAGAGTGTATAATGCTGGACCGCGACGACAAATCTTGACTGGTTCTCGCTGACATTTAGTCAATGTCAATCGAAGCCCGCTGTCGTCTCTCTCTCTCTCTCTCTCTCTCTCTCTCTCTTTCAGGTGAAAATATTGGACACAATTTTTCACGACGTCGTTGTTGGCCAGCAGTAACGTTTTTCATCGACGCATACAGCTGGTTGCAAAGGACGAAAGAATTGAACTGGACTGTGTTGCGGCAAATATTATCGGTGTATCCAGCAAGAAAAACACTGAAATTTAAATTCATACCAGATTCCGTGTATAACCTATAATATACTGACAGCAATTATCACTCACCCTGTACATTTTTACGTGTTACATTTCGGGTTTTTTTTTGTAACAAAAACCGGTGTTTCTTATTTTCATTTTAGAGGTACATTGGGTTTGTTTAATGATTAAACCTTAATTTTAGGTTGATCTAAATTTACTATTGTAAAAAAGTCGGAATTTCATTTTACAAGATTGCTTAAATTTGTATCAGACTTTTTGTTTAGTGACCAAATATTTGCCATAGGTCATTGACATCATTAATTTCTGCCATGTGACTATCTGCATTTGAAGAATAGTTCATCATTGAACAAATATTCAAGCATTATTTACCAGAACTGAATATGAGGCTCGTGAATTTCAACGTTTTCTTCACTGTTGGTTCTATGAAATTATGAGCTTTCACTTTCACACAGTTCTTCCATCGATACAAGACAAATCTTGGGATCAAACATACCTTGAACGTGCAACCTAACCCACGATCTGCCCATTGTTTTGGTTTCCAACCTGCCACTGACACAGTTTTCACTACTTTGAGGTTCTACCTTGAGATGACTACAACAAACTAAGCACCTCACAAAATTCATCGATCGAATTGTACCGATCAATCGCCAGCAGCTGATGCAATGCAATACAGCAAAACCATCAACACCCAACATTTTCCTACCAACGAATTTTGGTGTATGCGTCTGACGTGACATTGAATCCCAGCCTTTTGGCAACGGTCCCAAACCCAACACCCAACCGACGACGGGGGCGATCGCGCGTAATCAAACAACATCAATTCCTAGGCAACAAACTTAGGATCAATCGTGCCACACCAAACAACATCTAGTTATCCGTCATCGAGTGTCATCGACGACACACACAAAAAAAAAAAATACATACGCTCGACCGTCAACTGGGCCGTGGTTTCATCCGAGCCGCACTCGTTGCCTGCCCGACAGCTGTAGCGGGCTTGATCTTCGAGGAATACCTGCTCGAAGCGTAAGGTCGCTTCGCCCGTGTTCGGTCGTACGAGATTCGGTAGTCGGACGAATCGTTTATGAATGTGTCACTTTTAAACCAGTGAAACTCCGGGGTTGGGGATTACCTGAAACGGTGCAGAGGTACTGGAACGGTCTTCCTCGGTGGCAGAGCCGTTTTCCAGTTTTTGCGTGAAAACCGGAGGCACTCCTTGTGGTTTCGGGGCTGTGGAAGTTCGGTTACGACCAACCGAGCTGAAGAGTCGGCAATTCCGGCGTCATTGATCGCTCGGCAAAGGTACTCGGCCGTATCGGCTGTGACGGTTTCGTCGATGGTGAGAGTGGACACAAGCTACCGTCGAAGAAGGTCTTGTAGTCGGGGTTGTTGTGAATGCTGATGCCGTCTTTGAACCACCTGATGGCTGGAGTCGGGTGACCGAAGATGACGCATTGTAGTTGAGCGCGTTGACCTTCCTGAACGGATATCGTCCGTGAGGGGTTGAGGAACAGACAGATCTGGGCGAGGCTCGGCGGCAGTCACTATTTCGTGAATCTGCTCGTGGCGAGATTCCTCGACGGTTTGGATGACTAGTGGAGCCTGCGGTTGCTGGAGGTATTGACTTTCGTTAACGGTTTGGACCTCGAAAGACCGCTGCTGGGAAGCCCATTGTGAGCTGTCAGGTTGATGTGATTGTCGTCACTTCATGATAACCATTTTGCGGGGTTTGTTGTTGCTGTTGTAGCAGCTGTTGTTCGGTGAGTTCTTTGGCGCGATCGTTGAGATCGTTCTTGATCTTGTAGAATGACTGGAATAGCTTAAGGTTATCGTTGTACAGTGCTACCGAGCTATCGTGGCCGTAGATTTGCGAGGAAAGCGTAGAAATGTGTTTTAGCGTATCCAATTGTTGGGTTTCGTAGACTTTCAGAATGTTGTCGATTTGCTGGATCAGGTCGTTGGCGATGTCTGGGTTGTTCACGATCGACAGCTTGTTGTTGGCATTTATTAAATCGGCGTTTAGATTACGATAGTTGTTTTCCACCTAAGATCAAAGAAGGGAGTTAGTTTTTTCAGGATTGTTGGAATCATTGTATACATACCACAGTAATCAACTCAGTACTGAATGGCAATTGTCGTTAGCTTGCGATACCCTGAATCGTATTGAACAACTCTGCCCATTCGTTGCGGATTTTGCTGGCTTCCGTGTGGACGTACTGCGCCGTTTCCGGATACTGGGAACTCGGGCCTGCGAAGAGCTCACGAAGGACTCGATTTTCGATTCCAGATCCCGAAATTGACCGAATAATTAGCATTGACATTTTACTCTATGTTGCTAAGTATGACATGTGTCGAAAAACGATCAGCATGACTGCCAACAACCACTTTGCATCTCTCGTTTAAAAATAAACTGAAACCGAGCTGAACGAGCAAGAATGATTATAATTTTAATTGGTCGTGACAGATACGCAAGACCTTACGAATGCAACCTGTTTCTTTTCCTCGTTTCAGCGGTTTTTTTTTGTAAGCCGTGTACATTATACAAGATGAAAAATAAGACGAGAATGAATTAGCGAATCAAGCAACTTGCGTTGTTGTTGTTGCACTGCGTTCCTTACAAGAATTAGGGACTGACAGATGTTCTTGTTCAAGCGGAAAATGAAAATAAACGGAGGAAAAGGAAACACTGAACTCTGCCAGTCGTAGGTCACCAATGGAGGCTGTATCACAGCGGTACATCAACGAATTTACTGATAATAAATCATTAGTGGATGAATTTTTCATAGGGCCTCTACATAGATAAAAAGAAACATTGAATTTTCTGCGTTATCTACACACTACCAAAATGTCATGTAAACGGAATCTCAGCAAGCCGTGCTTTGAAACTATATATGAACAATAATTCGTAATTTAACATTAACTAACAGTGGAATCATAAAATTTCCTCGTGTTTTGCGAAAGACGTAGTGAATACAATCGATTCCCTCCCGAAATATGAGAGTGTCGGTAGTCTTTCCACATATTCTTTAGTTTTTTGTGCTTCACCTCCGCACTCGGAAGAAGAGTTACATAAGCTTAGTTTTGTTTAATGGTGGTAATATTGTGACATCCGGACATAAATTATTAAGTTTTAGTGTTTTTGAAGTTCGATATAGAGTCGCCTCATAGCGGGAGTTTTGTGGAGTGAAACAAAACGAGACCAGTGCATGTAGAAAACGGCCATTTCAATATCTGGAAGTGTGTTGCAGTACTTTTATCCAAAAGATATCGGTAATGTTTACATGCGGGGTTGATTGTATGTGAAAGTAACCTCAGAATTGGCGTGACTCTCCAGACATTCTGAAATGGGCAACTCCCGAGCATCTTGGCAGATGAGCTTAGCTTCACGTACCCATCTACAAATTGTAGATGTTTCTACCGTGCATGGACCAAATCACAGTGACGTCACACCTCAGATTTGACAGATACTGGTGCCCTTGTGTTCAGAAATTCGTGTGTGAATAAAAAGGACGGGGAACACGACGGTTACTGCTATCTCTTATACTCTCATGGTCAAAAGTGAGGTTAGCTTTTTCCGTGGAATAGTCTATAAGCAAATTCTTTCAATTAATTTGATTTTAACTGTATCGAATATAAATCGTCATAATTTGAGAATGGGAATGACGCATGGGGAAAATGGAAGAGAGAGTGTGAGAGAGAGAGAAAGAGAGATAGAGAGAGAGAAACGGGTGATAAAGAATGCTGAAGAGGAGAGTATTTTCATATAATGTATGAGTTTCTCTTTTATTTAAGTATGAGTTAAACTTCTCTCAGCACAAGTATAAGCTGAGAGAATTCTAGAATTGTAAATGTCTCTGGTTTTTTTTTTCATTGGGGTGAATCTAACATTGAGAGGTTCTCTTCGCGCTCACTCTCTTTCAGTCATTACAGCGCCATCATAATAATCCAACATGAACATCGTTTTCGGTTATTGCCAGTGCGGAACTGGGTTCTCCCTAGGTGCGCCCTCTAACAGCTGTCAAAACGTTTTTTTATTCAATCGGGTCGGACCTGGATCCGCACTGGATCCGACCCAACATCGATGAAGTTCGCTCTCAACTTTTTTCGAGGTCCAACCTGGATTCACCAATACACAAACATGAACTGTCAAAATAAAAGGTTTATGTTTGTTTATGTTTATGTTTTGCACTAACACCATCATACTGATTCGACTCTGGATCCGTTTTCGTTGGGTACTTACGAGTCAGAGGCAGACCTGAACCATGTTTAAAACCGAAGACGACATTATTTTGTTCTGGCCGCAGACGTGAACTTGCTTTATTTCAAACATATCCTGTGTTTAAAACCAAGTGACATCGATGTGAGAAATATTAATTTTGTTATGTTTATTTTAAACATATTAATGATAAGAATAAACATACAATTCAGCGCAATAGACAACAATAGATTAGGGCGAATCTGCTTTTGTAAACAATGGCTTTCGTAGTCATTTTCTCATGAACAAAAGGTCACAAAAACACATTAATCAACTCTTTAACGATGATGATCTATATTCACTAGCTATATATTAAATTTTAAGAAATTGAATTCAACTTCCGATAAATTAGCAGACAAAGTGTTTGTTTACAAAAGCAGATTCGCCCTAATCAAATGTTGGTTCTGAATTTTTGGATACAAGAATATTTTCATGCTTCTAATTTGGATATTTTAATCTTTGATAGTGTACTGGTTGCGTTCTTAATATATTTTATTTATTCTATGTATCTGGGTTATCTTAACTCTGGATTCGGCTTGAATAATAATGAAGTTTCAAATTCAAGGGGTTTGCTCAGAGTTTCACTATTGGAATCGAGCAAATAACTTACCGATAAATGAGATGATTGATTTGCGAGAGTTGAAATTTTGCGAGCGTCGCATCTCAGCCTCATGTTCTGAAGAGAGACGTTCACGTTCAAATTCACCTACCCGATGAATGTATTGTTGAAATTAACATGCCTTGTGTTTGATATAAAAATTGTAATTTTCTTTCGAAAAAAGCTTTTTATTTACTTTGAATACTTCTTATGTTTGAAGTTGAACATCGATATTTTTAATTTAAACGGACGAAGTTTGTATCCGTGTAGTAGTCTTAGTCTCGAGTGTGTTTATGTTCTATATTTTATCTGTAAGAAGGGTAAAAATATCTACCATTTAACATTTAGGAAAATTTACCACATATCGCCAGCATTATAATCATCATGAACGAATATGAGCTCCACAGCTTTGAAAACTACAGTCAATGTAAATACGTTCAATTGATATTTTTTTCTAGGACTCATTAGATTTGACGGAACCAGTGAGCCAAGATTATCGGGGTACATTGACTTTACTCAGGCGCTGTCAAGTTGTTACCGGGTTGGAAATGGGTTGCTGGATATGCAGTAGACTTTCAATTTCTAGCTCTTGGATTAAAGCTGCTTCCAATGGTCACTTGGGGGATTGTTGTAAACAAATTTCTTGCATAATACCATATCCAGCCAATGATTGTTAGATTGTACACACACTATACCAAAATGTCATGTAAATTTCTCTTCCCTGAGACCAACACATGCAAGTCGTCCTCCCGCACATAAGAATGAATTGAAATAGAAAAGATTTTTCATGAAAATTTAAGCCAGATAACGCCTGAATCTTGCCTGTTGTATGAAATATTGCATACATTGTTGTTTGGCGCATGAAAGGTTGCAAACAATTTCGTTGTTTATGCCTCATTTCGATTGGAATTAAACGAAGGGAATTTTTGTGCGCCTGTAAAAAACCATTTTTTATGTGGGTATCAATGAGTTATAGAAGAGTATTTCAAGCGTATTATTCGAAAGTATCGTAAGTATTTTAAGTATTCGATGATAACGGAGAACTTTAAAAACAAACCTTTTTTCCTAATCATGGATTTCTACGTCATACTAGATCGTGATTGGTGGAGTTTTGTCATTTAACGAATACTATTGATTGAATTCTTTGCATTAATACCAATGCCTTACAATTTCCATCCCTGTTTACGCTGCATTGGACCCTAAAATTAGTGTTTTGTTTATATGAAGCAAAGTTTAAGTCAACTGTGAGATTGTGCTTCTATTTAAATTTCGATCGCATGAAAAATATTTCTGAGGGCTACAGGGCCAAGTTTGATATAATATTCGATTCAGCGCAATGACAGCAAGGCCAATGGGCATGCCTGCTTGCGTTTGTCGTAGGTCTATAATTGGACTCAATCACATGAAACGCGTATGTACGTCTTACAACACCTCAATTAATATGAGAATTCAATAAAACAATCAATACAAGACAAATTGAAATTATCGGACTTCATTGGCCTGCTGCTTGTTCCTGTTTCTCTGAGGGTCATGGGAAGGACCCGGGAAACGCTTCCCAAAGTGGATAAAGTGTCCGAGTAGTTTAATTTACTTCACGTCAACGCGCAAAATCAATAATAAGGGCCTGACAGTACTGCCTTCTCAAGTTACGGAAAGACAATTTAGGCTGCCTGTAGAGAGAGGAGGAGCTGGAAGCCAAGCCCTAACCGGCAAAGCGCCAACTTGACACGGCTAACTGCGATGGAAAGGGCGAGTGAAATGGCTTTAGCACACGCAGATGGATGCGTCCGTCTCCGTGGAGACTTCACCTCATTTACCATGGGGTCAGGGACCTCAAAGCGGGCCAGACAGTCCCCGGGTGAAATGGCACCCGGTGCTTTGAAATAGCGGATGATTGCTAATGCCCCCGTCCGACCAAAAACCTACAAGAAGGGGTAGCGGGGTCTGCGGGCTCAACCTACGACCAGCTTTGTCTGGCTGTAAAGAGAGAGGCTCTGGTGCCAAGCCCAGCACCAAAACGCGAAGCCCAGCTCAAAAGACAGAGTTGTCTCAAGCGTCGAGGGAGGCCCGAGCTACAGAGCACCAATAAACGCTGAGTGCAAACGCGAGTGCTAGAAGAAGGACGAGTGACGACCTCAAGAGAAGGAAGGAGAGTCACTGGACAATGGTCCGAAAGAAAAATGGGAGTACCTCGAATGAAAAAATATAAGCAACAAGTGGCCCGTAAGCGGAACCGTGGTGAGGCCTTCATCGTTAAGACCGAGGTGTCAAAGTACTCCGAGATCTTAAAAGCAATGCGTGGGGACGCCAAACCAGCGGGCCCAGGAGCCAATGTACCCGCTCTGGCGAAATGATCTTGGAGCTGAAGAATAACACCGCGCTGGAGGGCTCAGCGTACAGAGACCTGGCAAACTCCAGAGGAACCGCGTCTCATACCGAGTAATCACCTTAGCTGCTGCATGTGATCGTTGGGGAGCCTGACCCAGCTCCCCGCCACCGTAAATTAGTCCCATGTCAAACGCTTCAGTATTCCAGACTACAACGCTTTCATAACGATGGAAGGATGGTCGGCTCAGCTGAACATCCGTAACCACGTTGGCATTGCTAACTGCACTACAGGCATCGGAGATTAGGTGACGGTGATGAACGACGAACTCACTGTGATAGGAAAGTCGTAAAAGGTGAATCTGGATGACTGTTCCGTGGTATTCTGAACTTGGCCAGTAAGATGGCTATCTTGCTGGCTCCCGGAATGTTCAGGGTAGGGATGCAACGATGTCTGGACGAGGGCGTTTTCCCGGAAGCCTGGAAAATGCAGACTCTAGTATTGCTACCGAAGACAGGGAAGCCTCCAGGTGATCCATCGGCATATAGACCTATCTCATTATCATTGCCTTAACCAAATCAATTTGGTTTTATTATGGCAATAAGAGGTGCCAATAAGTTGCAATGTTAGTCAGGTTCATGAGAACCTACAGAGCTTCTTCACAACGATCTTAAAGCCTTCCTTCTAGAGTTCCTTTTACTCCTATCAATGATTTTATTTTGACTTTATGAACTCGTAAAATGCTGTTTTGATATTCCGTTTAAGGACGCATTTAAATTATCGTATCAGTTGAAAAAGCATTTCAAAACCATTTTGCATCCAGTAAAAGCAATCAACGGCAAATTGGCATTAAGGAAAGCTGCTAAATGACAAAATAGTTTTATAGTAGCCATTGATTATTGGCAAAACTGTGATTTCTTCCAATCACCATATTGATTTATCAGAAAAAATTTAAATGTGAAATACACCAAATTTTAAATGTTATCCAAATGAATTGTAGATCAGCGATCAATTTTGGCATTTTTTTTTTTTTTAACTTTTTGAGTTCCATAAATTTTCAGGATATTTATGATTAATTTATTGATTTTATTTGTTTTAGTTTTGTTTTTGTTGATGTAAACTTGGCTTTGTCGTGCCTATATTCACCATAAAAACTATATAACTATAACTATACTATATGTTTTGCAATCAAATAAAACTTCCCGCAACACCAGAGATTATTTCTCAGATATTATTTACTGTTCAATGATTCAGAAAGGCAAAGAACTGAACAAAGCAGAACAACAAAAACCAACAAAAATATCACTATAACGTTTGACAGCTATTGCCATTTGGCCGTCTGTAGAGCGGACCACTTTGTACACATTTCGGCTTTAAAGATGCATGGAAGAGGTGTTGGTGGACAAAACAAGTTTTGAATGTAGTCTTATTTACAAAGCCAAGAAGAGTGCTATACGACTGGAATAAAACTAAATTTGTTACTTGGGATATGTCTACTGGACATGGCGGATAAGGTGCTTGAGAGGACAATCCTTAATAGACTGACAAAGTGCACGGAGGGTATAGGCGGTCTGTCAAACAACCAGTTTTGCTCCCATAAAGGCAAGTCGCTGGTGGATGCCATTGTCCGTCACCAAGACGGCTGAGATGACAATCCAACGCAAGAGGTGAGAAGTCCGCTACTGTGCAGTAATCGCCCAACTCGCTCCAATGCCTCCAGAGTCCTGGGTACCTGAACAAGATTCTAGGAAGTTTTATCCAGAATCGGGTACTGGTGTACAACACAAAGGTTGATCAGAGGCGTCCCACAAGATTCGATCCTGGGTCCGGTGCTATGGAACACGATGTACGACGAAGTATTACGACTCAATTTCCCGAATGGGGTGAAGATCGTCAAGTTCGCAGATGACATCACCCTTGAGATATATGGTAAATCGAAAAAGTGGAACTAACGGCATCGCACTCCATTGGCACTGTGGAGAGATTGATGAACTCCAGGAAGTTGGAGCTTTCTCATCACAAGGCAAAGGTCACGGTTGTTAACAAACGTTAATCGGAGCAACAGGCGAAGACTAATGCTGGCAATTGCAAAATATTATCATAGAGGTTCCTGAGATTCGTGGGAGTACCTCTGCAAGAAAGCCTTTATTGATATATCGGCATTATCCCGCATGATGTCGAATAACTCGGCTGTGCGAGGGAGCAAGCGTATGCTTCTGACCAGCGTCGCCCTGTCCATACTGAGGTACAGCGGGTCGGCATGGACAAACTGCTTAAGTACTAAGAGCTACCTAGGTAAGCTCGAGAGTACACAAAAGCTTATGTGCCTATAAGTGGTAAGTGTATACCGAACGGTATTACGTTACTTGGTCTACGTATCAACAACATAAGGTCCAAAATGAGTTGATAGGAAATGCAGATACAGATTTTGCAAATTTTGAGAATAACCGCAAATCTGTATCCGGATATGTTTACCAGGTTAATGGAAATCTTGCCGCATGCCCTACGAAAAAGCAACAAATAATCAATTTGTCTTCTTCTGAGGTAGAGTCAATAGCATTATTTTATACCGTTGAAGAAGATTTGGGGCTAACTAACCTTTGGAAGAATCTGATGTGGCCAACATTCGATTGATTATCATGAAGGATAATATCCCCTGGATTGAGGATGCGGTGCAATTCAGGTGCCAACAAAGGATCAAGAACATGAACGTCAAGTATATGTTCATCCACGATTTAATCAAGAAAGGTCAGTTGGAACTGCACTGAAAAAATTATCTTCGTAAAAGTAGCTTTCACGCGTTTCGTAAATATGGATTTTGTACATAGAACAAATGTCTCGTATATTGTATGAAACATTCATAATGCTTTTAATCTGGTGAAATGCTATCATTACACCTTATTGTAAAATGCACGAAATGAATTTCGTGAAGACCAGCCAATCGCTGCTTCTCTATTATACCGCACTTACGCATGATGGTGTTGCTGTCTGGTATGGGCGGGAATAATTTATCTTCCCAAAATAAAAATTAGAGCGCTGTCGAGAGCTATAACTTCATGCTCATTAATCAAGCTTGTTCTCGCGAGTCATCATGGCCTTGAGAGAACAACCACGGATTCAGAATCAGCTCTTTCAAAAAATTTAGGTTCGAATCCCATGACAGAAACATTAAAAAAGACGTGGACACTCTAAACGTGGTTGCTTTTTGTCAATTACATTTCGAGTCGATAAAGTAGATCTGTCAGTCGTTCGTGCAACCAGCAGAAGGACGTTTCTTTTTAATTTGTGACCAAATATTCGTAGCTCTTTGTATTGTTTACGTAAAATGTACGAATGTTCTTTCTGTGTCAACAAAAGCTTCGTGCTTTTGACAGTTGCGCGAATGAACCTTCATAATATATACAAATCAGTTTTGTTGCAGAAAACACCGAATGGATTTGTGAGTATTACCTTCGATGATGTAGCATAAACTATAATTAACTTTCAGTGTAGAATAGGTAAACGCTTAGCTTGAAGAATTTTTTGAAATTTTTTCAATCAAATTCAAGTAACATATAACAACATCTGATTTCATACTTGGATTCAGTGAACTGTTGTTGTTGTTGCTTTATCATAGAGATTTTCAGCCCTGGGCTGGTTCATCGCCCATCGTAGTCACTCAAATACCATTTTTACTTGTACGGGGTGAGATTCGAACTCGTGACTTGTGCGTGAGCAGTATGGATGTTAACCACTACGCCGGGGTCGCCTCACCAATTCAGTGAACTTATTAAAGAGTGTATCGAAAAGTAGTTGGCAACATTCAAACAGTATTCACTCTATAATGTCTTAATTTTTTAGTATGTTTTCCGGTGACATGTTTGTGCAATCGATTGGTTTCGGTTCAGAGGATCATTTACAAAGATGAGTCGACTTGATCCGGAACACGCGAAAAAACTTCTGCAAAGATAAATCCTAGAGGGTTTGTGCTGTTTAGTGGAATACCTGCAACCAGAAATTAGAAGAAAAATTAGTATTTTCCATTTAATTCAACTACCTTTAATGCCCGTCTTGACAGATACAGCGTATTGCGTCCATAATGTGCAGACTTCTTCAGTGTTTCGTACTAGTACAGGTTTTTAGTACGAGATACTGAAGAAGTCTCGCGCATTGTAGACGAAATACGCGTATCTGTCAAGATATGCAGAGGTAGTGAATTAAATGGAAAATACTAATTTTTCTTCTAATTTCTAGTTAATTTTTGCAGGTGCTCGGAAAAAGGAGTCTTGCACAACCAAATGGCAAAACAGGTGAAAGCGAACCACACGCATTGTCAAACATGCGATCGAAAAGTTCGGTGAGATCGTTTCCATCAATGATTCGCCCCGATTCAGCAGGAAACCAGACCCCAGCCAGCCCGGCTGGGACTTAAAAGTGGTTGAGTACATATGACAAAAACCCATCGGCGTCAACGCAGGATTTGACCAAGCATTTCAACACCAGTATCGGGCTAATTCAATGGATCACAGCAAGGAACTCTAATACAACGTGCAACAAGCAGTCCCGAAGCAGGCTCGTGCCAAACCAAGAACCGCGAAACTGTATAACCAGATTCTGGAGAACAAAGAAGGATGCATCCCGATCGATTACGAAACCTACGCCATGGAAGATTCGCGAGCGCTGCCCGGACTGCAGTATTATACGAAATCGCAGTATTAAAAGAAATGTTGAGAACGCCTGGCCATTATCGGTATTCGGACTTCCTGCTTCCTTCAATTTTCGGTCGAATAATGTTGAGGTTTAAATGTTTTTCAAGTTTATTACCTTGATCTCAAGAATACAAGGGGCATGGGTAAAACAAGTTATATCGTACAGCGACAGTTTAATGCCGTAATTTATGTACTGGTTTATTATTGGTTGGTTTTTATGTATTATTAAAATAAGCTATCTCTTCATTAAAACCGTGCGGTAGTTATGAAACAGCATCTATTCGATTTTCCAGGAAATTTCACATAGGATTAGCACTATTTTGCTGATCTTGAGCCGCTCCGTGCAAAGATGTCTATACATTATTCAATAATATAATGGGAAGTGGGGTAAACTAAGCTCTATAACTCAACAAGCATATCTATGCGGTGATAAAAACCAGTTTCATTCGATACGCCAGACAATTTCCAAGCGGAAATGGCCATGTTTATATGCCGTGCTTAAAAGCGACAAAAGTTACAGATTTTTTCGTATGTTTTCATCAGTTCTTGCCCACTGTGCAATGCTGACAACACGGTGGCGATGGAAAAATCTGTACAGAAGGTATAGGTCTGGCAAGTGTGATTATTATATTTTGTTTGCGGAAGGGTAAATTCGCCAGGTGTACGAGTAAGTATGTTGGAAGAAAAGATTGCACTCCACAGAAAGCATAAGGCTTTTCCTCTTTTCTGGTCGGATTCGGCTTGCACCTACTACGCCAAGTCGGTTCTACAGTGGTTGGTAAACAATGACAATAACTGTCCGGATCTTCGGCAAAATGAAAGGTATTGAGCGATTGTCAAGCGGCACTTTCGAAAGAAGGGTATAGTGTCCCAAAACTTGAAGGATTTCCAGAAAAACTCGACAACAGCTACCAGGATGCGAACGGTTTTTAGAAACTAAGATTCGTACTTACATCAACCGTGAAATGCAACAAAAGGCTATTTTTCTCCAATATGTCGAAAACTGAAGTCAATATATATTTCTTTTTCTTTCTATTATACGACAATGAAAGACTCAAAGCCGGCAGCGTCCATAAAAGTTGTGCTAGTTTGTACTGTTTCGTAATTGTTGATTTTTAATTATTCTCTTTTTGATTTACGCGCTTGGGCTGTTCTGATCCCAATCCCTATAACGATAGTTGGTTGAGCTATCATTGATCAATTTTAATTGGTAAGTATGGTTCTTTAATTATCACATTAAAATATATCCTTTACTGTTGAACAGTCAACATTCGCGCTCACCCCGCAGTGGTGAGGCTCATTGTCTTGATTGTTCTAGGAAAGTTATTATGTCCTACATTAAATACACATACTGAATAATGATTGCTGAATTGAATGCTTCAGGTATTCTCTTCATAACGTATCGTAATACAAAATTAAACCTTTTTGTTGTTCGAATGGAATAGTTAGAATGGTGATGACTCAACCGTGAATGTCACGAAACTAATCGATAGCAATTATCAGCCCCGGCGTTAAGAGGCGTTCAATAAGTTGAGTTTGTTAAACTACTGTTTTATTTAATTCTCGACCGGTCTTATCTAGACAAATGCCATACCTAAATGAAAGTTATCAAACGAAAAACAAAACAAGCTTTAAGTCCACGTAATCACTACAACCAGTTGAGTAGTGTAATTGTAATTATAATTGTAGTTTTATTTCAGCGGCAGCCTGTGTAGTTAAAACTTTGCTCAGGCGATTATGTCTGTGTTGATCCGAATATTGAAGGAAGTAACTCACAAATTCCGGAACTATCAGCATTATTGAATCCTGAACACATGCATTGTATAGTTAGGAAATTTTGTGTTTGGAGATGGCCTTCTAAACAAAATCTTAACAAAACTTAGAAGACAGGAAAAAACATAGTTTTTCGTTAACCGATGACTAACCAGACCTGGTTGTGGCGTTTCAAATTATGATGTCTGATGAACTTCCTCAGATGTATCAGTCGGTAAGATCATGGTTAACCAAGTTGAATGCGGGTCCGATTCCCGGTTCACTGAAGTTGTTTTCATAATCTAAACTTTTCTAAACATTCACAGTTTTTTAAACGATTTTGACGTTAACGACGACATTGTTTATTAGTAATATTTTTCATTGGAGGTTTTCGAAATTTTTTTTCAGCAACCGATTGTTAATATTCTTGGCAGTTTGTTGCATTTTCAAAACTTCTAACATCAACCTGACATTAACTTTCCAACATTTATTAAAGGAATAGTTCTGTTTAAGAATTGTGTAAAATTAAAGCGTTCAAGGGGGATTTTTGCAAGTGCTTTTTTACAAAGACTTTTACAATCAAGCACTAGTCAGTTGTGGGCTGAGCTTGAAATAGAAGGATCAAGCAGATCTAACTTCAATATGAATTTGATTTTTTTTGAATGATGGGAGAACACTTTTTATGTTCGGCTTTTTGAATATTTAAGCCCAACGACAACCTATATATTTTAAAAATTGCAACAATTATAATTATCCTATTACATCCATAGAAAATTATTTATTGAATATTTGATTTAACTTTAATGGGAGGTACTAGAACAATCCCTTATGCATCTCTCTTAATTGTTGTTGTTCGCTGCTTGTTTTCTACTAAGCGCAAAAAACAGCTTTTAATAGTTCTACGTGAGAACATCTCGTACAACCCTATAAGCTAAAGTTTCTGTTTTTTCTTTGCCGATGCAAAGGTCTGTGGGTTTGCCAGATTCTCAACAGCGGAACGTTCGGTAATTCGATTTTGCGGTTTTCGGTGGAGCTCGGTAATTTTTTACAGATATCTGTAAAGTTCGACGAAATCCGTGGGTTGTATACAAAAATAAGCCCAAAATTGAGAGAGTTTCTCCATAGGTAACAATAACAGAGTGTGTACAAACAACCACTAGCTTGAATCATCACAAGCAATATGTAGAACGCGAGCAGGATCAAGCGAGCATGTTTTGTCTGTAAAGGTGGCGGATTCGTCCGTGCCTTGACCTACCCTACATTGGGATGTGAGGCAAAGAATGCGTCCTTGGTTCGAGTAGTACCGCTCAACTTTCAATACTTGTATTCAATTTCACAATCTACCGTACGCTGACGGAACTATCAACACTTTCTCTTCATATCTTTCAGTTCTAGCAAGCATTACTGTCCACTTTTAGGGCCTCATTGTGATGAGCGAACAGCTCCTTCTACATAATTAAAAGTAGTTACTGTAATTTCGGAATGGAGGAATCCAGGTTGACAAAAGAAGAAGACACCGAGTGGTGATAAATTTGACAGCTCCCACGTTAAAGTGTAGGACGAAACCATGATTGAAACCATGATATGCAATAGTCATCTTGACCATAACTTAACTGCCGTTGTACAGAAATTATTTTCAGAAAATTATTACGTTCTGCTTTCTAGCATAGTAGACGATTTCTTTCTCCTTCAGATTTATTTTTGATTGAGCAAATATCGTGTTTTGACTGAAGTTGATATTGAAATAGTAGCTATTGAACGAATTTTACTCACTAGTGCGGCAAAATCTGTGCATTCTCGTTCGTTTCTTGGAGGAACTGCATCAATAAATAACGGTGGTACTTTTGCTTTGTGGTGAGTGAATTGATGCCGTTCTATTAAAAAAACATAGTTTTGAAGGTCGATTTAGAGGATTGCCTCAAATTGGGGATTTTGATTTTTTTGTAGGTAAAAAAATTTTTACAATAAAAAAGTAGACCAGTGTTACAATAAATATGGCACAAAAACCCATTTCAAATAATACTAAATACGAGTTGGAAAATTGTATGTGTGTTGAGTTATCAAATGATAGCGGAAATGTTTACACATGTGGAACTTATTGTAAGGAAATGTAGCCTCGGAATTGGTTGAAGCTCTCCAGGCATTCTAAAATCTGATTCTGGATCTGCAATAGAACTGTAATCACTTTCTAGCTGGTATGACCTAAAAATGGTAAAATGCGTCATATCGAAGGTCCAGTTTCGATAAAATTTGCAAGTTCATCATTTAAAAAACCGTAAAATAGCGGTTCCTCGTCGGACAATACATTGGTGACCTTTGATGGCTTCAAAATCAATATCCTCAAAGAGAAAACCATCTAATGGCACAATTATGGTTTCGTGGAATCCACTGACAGTCAGTGAAGCACAGCAGGATTTCGTTAAATGCTTTTCCCAGAAGCGAATCACTATTTGGGCGTAATTACTTTGCCTGGATTTTTCCTGCAAATAGTCTTCTTCTTCTTTAATAGCGTTTTAAGCTTATTGCTTATGCTAATAGCTTGTTGCTTGCTCTCAACTTAGTGTTCTAAATGCACTTCCGCAGTTATTAATTGAGAGCTTTCGATGCCAGGTACCATTTTTACATTAGCATGATTGTGGGCAAGTGCATTCATACCCTATGCCTATGATTAATTTTAGAGGACAATGGGTCACCTCGCCAGATTTTTCTGTGTAAAAGTAACTTTTCTCATGTAAAATCCTATGTAAAATTAAAACCGCGGTCGCTAAAATATAGTTTCAACGATCAGGCTGAAATTTGCTGATTATTATAGGACCCAAAACCAGGTGATGCGTCGTGTCCCAGGCTAATGTACACGCATGGGGTTGATAATAATCGTCTACCTCCGGACGTATGACACAGCCCATCTGTAGTTGTCCTCATAGTGCCAATACCTTCTTTTTCTTTATTTTTACCAGAAATGTTGTGAGAAAAGCATAAAAACAAGATTTTGTAACTACCTTGTTTAGCACCAACATCCCATAACAACTTACAACTTCTCCAACGTTATATATTGTGCTTGGCGAAAAGTTTCCAGTAGTTGTGACTCTCTCCAGAACATTGTAAGCATTTGATGCTTGTATACGCGCAACCGATATAGCTTCCGGTGTCCGTAAGTCTTTTCCCGAAACCTCTGAGCCAGGCTTTTACTCTTGTTTACATTTTACTCTTGTTTACAGATGGTCTGCGGAATTTGGATGAAGATGATTCAATCACCAAAGTGAGGACTGTTATAGTCCAGATGCCGAAGTTAGCCAGGATGATGAAAAGCTTCGAAAATTCGGACAATTATCGATTTGTAAACAACTTTAATCAAGCACTTACAGTGCTTTATTATGCAAAAATATATAAATCAACAAAAGTGCAGATATCAGACAGCTAACAGCACAGCAGCTTTGCGTATGCTATTATACAACAGCTATGCATTCAGGCTGCCAATGTATAGCAGAAAGATCATAAATGCAAGTATGATGAAAATAGTGCATATTTCAATGCTTATTGCCAGGGTGGCCTGAACTCGGAAAATCGGGAAATGCGGGAAAAATGCAGGAATCAAAATCATCCGGGAAATATGCGGGAAAAAAGGCGGGAATTTGAAAAGTCATCGGGAATTTTTGTGATATGGAAGGAACCATACTCACACCTTTTTCAAATGATTTGAGTAGCGTTTTGTCATTACTCAGTCCTGATCTCATTGTTCAGCCTGTTCAAACATACCGCTTAGAGCATCTTCAGCGGGGTCCTATTTTAACATCTTTATAGTTGATTTGCATCAGCAAACAGCAGAACCAGCCAAAATAGACCAACGCTTCCTGCACCGGTGTAGTATTTCTTGTTAAACCCACCATCACCTATCATCTTGTCAATCGCCACAATATCCAGAGATCAGAGAAGTTTTGTTTTTCAAAGACCGAGGAATTTTCGCAAATTTTTACCATGGATTGGTTTGAGTGGTGGTGGTGTGTGAATGCATGCATCTCATTTAAGAGATATTAAGATAGTGCTGATAGTGATAGATAGCGCCACGCCAAGCTATGACAAAGCACTTTTTCGAGATGGTTGTAAATTAATCAGTGCAAGAAGAGTGTATTGAACACAGATATCATTGTGTCGGAAGGTTTCCGACACACGTCGGCGACGACCGGGTTGATGTGGACGAGTGCCGACGGCAGCATCTGCAGTCAGCAGGACTTGGACATCTAGGATATAGAGAGCTGGTTTGCAAAGCAATAAATAATTTATTTCTACCATATTTTGAAGACAATATCTAATATCCTGCTTTCATTTCATTTTGTCTTACTTTGTTTTGTTTTTGTTTTTCGTTAGCTGGCTTGTCTCTTTCAGGCAACGTGGAGCGGACCATTGCTTTTGGCAGGATAGTGCTAGCATTACTCAGCGTATCGCTGCCAACTAAAACGAATCCCTGCTGCTAACCTTTCCACCAACTATCCAACATCCCAGTGATTTCTCGTGGAAGTGCAGAGGATTTCTCGGCCTCCTTCGCTGAAAGTATCATGTCAAACGCGTTCCTCCATTACCTACTTGACCAGCTTCGGACACGGCCGGCGCCGGCATTGCTTTATATGGGCCACCAGCTTTACATCGAAGATGTATGTTAGTTCAAACATCATCCGTTGGTTACTGTGCAAATACAGCTGATCTGGCAATAACGGAATTGCATCCGCGGGCGGTCATGTCATGCTCATGCTCATGCTATTATACGACAATGAAAATTGCTAACACTTTTCGAGGTACACTCTTTGTACTTTCTTGAGAAGGACGTCGAAAAACTTCACACACGCTGGATTGGAAGAATATTGAACACTTCACGGCCCTTCGGTCTTGTACAACCATTCATGTAGTAAGGTAAATTTACGATCGGTGCGACGCGAAAATCCAAATTCATATCCACTGGCTAACGTCATCCGCGTCTTCGGTGAAAGTTTCTCATCCTATAAACGCTTTCATCCGGCAGCTGATTTCATCGTTTCGCATGCGGAACAAGCGCTGATCTTTGCACCTCCGGTAAATAGACGACAAAGTCTCGCTTTGCAAATTTTACAACCATGCGGGAAATATGACGTCGTAAAACATGCTTGCGGTAGCTGATCAATTAGTGCCGCCAGTTTTGCGAATCATGTTAAACTAAAACGCTATCGCGCAACGATCGCGAAGTGGATGTGGACGTGAAAGGTGGTGAACTTCAGGAACCCTCGACTGACGCCACCATAAATCTCACCCGCGTTCAAAAAAATATCACCCCTCAGAATTTTGACCTTGAATTCGGCGGAGGGTGATGAGAGCCAAACTAAAAATAAGAGAGTAAACGGGAGCCAGGCATGCAGAGGCAGCATAAATGATCCGACCAAAACATGTTTCGCATTGTGATGACATCAGTGCAGCAAATGCACAAAATTCCTAGTCGCTCAAGCATTGCAAAAGCAACTGACAGGAATTTTGACGCATTGCTGCACTGATCATCTGTCTGTCTTGTACCTGCAACAACCACATGTTTTATCACCCCTCGTGAGGGCAGCGTGTATGCAGCCGCATCCGCTAAGCGATCGTTGCGCATCTTGGCAATGATGGCTGTACGACGTCATATTTCCCGCATGGTTAAATTTCAAGAGAAGACTGTCGTCATTTACCAGTGCAGATCATCATCGCATGCAAACGATGAAATCTGATGAAGCGCTGAAACTTCCTGCCAGTGACATGATCAGACATGAGTTACCCGCGCCGATGTAAACTCAAATTGGCCGTGAAACAACGGAAGTTTAAATAGGTGTAGAGTGTACCGAAAGTAGTTATTGATATTATATTATGATTGACACCCTGGATCAATTGCCAGATCAGCGCAGCGTATGATGGTAACATAAATGTGACATCGAATGCTCGAAATCAGGAGGAACGCGTTGACATGATACTCGCGCCGAAATCCTCACTTCCACGAGTAGTTGAGTTAGCGGCAGTGCGTTTTATCGTACGCGCCGTAGTCCCTCCAATGTTACCTGAAGAGACAAGCAACGAAAAACAAACAAAATGAACAAAATAAAACAGGATGATAGATATTGTCTTCAAATATGGTAAGAAGTAAATTGACTGACCTTTACATTAGCTATATATATCTAGATATTTTAGATGATCACTCATCCTGTATTACAATATGGTCTATCCCCTTTACGCGTAATCTGAGATAGCTGTGGCCTGTCATGTGGCGTGGCTATCTATCACTATCATGCCTCTAATATCTCTTAAATGGTGCATGCAGGCAATCCATGTGCTGCGGCATCTCGATGTGAAAGGAAATGAGCTTCGTCTCTGGATGTGTAATTGACAGATGATGATTTGAAATGCTACATGAGCAGTTCTGACAAGTTTGCTGATGCAATCAAGGCCCCTCCACTCCTCGTTTTGGTTTGTTTCAGATCGGTGGACCGGTAGGCTGCTCCGTCATTTGAAGGGTGTCTGGTCCATATCTGAAATTCCCAGACAATCCCTTTATTTGGATTCCCTCGCATTTCTCTAACAGCAATAAATGTGATGCTCATGTGCATACTGCATTTATATTTATATACATTGGCAGCTAGTCTGTAGCTGTTAATATATGTAAAACAATGTATTAACTGTCTGATATCTGCACTGTTGATTTATACTCTGCATCTCCACCTACCATCCTAATCCGTGTCCGTCGATAGTGTCTCGTCTGTAACTCGTCTGGACTTGGTGTGATGTATCAAATTCGCAGGCAAAATATGAAACAGGTAAGGTAAGCTTACAAACCAGGGACTCGAGAAGACACGGACACCATCAATCAACACAATGTTCTGAATTTCATGAAACAATATATAACGTTGAAGCAAGTTATGGACAGTGGAAATCTTTATTTTATCTTTTCTCTATGCAGTAAAGTGACACTATGAGCGTAATTAAACGTTATTATCAGCCCATGCATTAGCCTGGGACAGACTACAGGTCTGTGCCCAAATAATCGTTGAAACTATATTTTAGCTGACCGCAATAATACACATGGGGTACATGAAACGTTACACAAATTGACATATCATCATGAGCATAGAGTATGGAATACTTATATCATAGCGCAGTCATTTGCAGAGACAATATTAGCATAACAAAACATATTAAGAGAGGCTATTTGCGGGAAAATCGAATATATTAGCAAATAGATCTTCTGGAAAGCAGCTGCCGTGCTTCACTGACAGTGAATTCCACGAACCATAATTGTGCCATTAGATGGTTTTCTCTTTGAGGATATTGATTTTGAAGCCGTAGGTAGCTCTCCGACAATGTTATCGAACTGTTTATTTACCGTCTTCGTCAACAACCGATGCCTGGTAGACTGACAAGTTCCTGTAACATTCCTGTTCAACTTCATGACTATTATTTGAAGATAACGCGTAATATATTTATTATGTACTGGTCTACTGTGTAAAGATTTTGCCTCTGCCAAATCCTTGCCTCTGAGCAATGACCTTCAAAACTATGTTTTAATAGAACGGCATCACTCACCTGAAACATGCACCGTGCCCAGTTAACAGATAAGATTTGCCTCTTAATTGATAAAATTATTCAGCCAACTATATTTCAATATCAGCTTCGATCAAAACAAAATAAATCTGAAGTGACGTCTACTATAGAAGCAGACATATGCTGTGCAACGGCAGTGATGACTGTATATCATGAACCAGTTATAGATCCACACTTTGTATGAATACAAATGTCTTCTTCTGTCCTTCTTTTCAGGTACAGTAATACTTTAGTGAAGAACAAACTCATCATGGACAGTAAATGCTGACAGAGATATGAGAGAATTGTCGTTCCGTCTATCTGCAACAGATGTGAATACAAATGATGAGCAAGGACGCATTCTTTGCCTCATCCCAGACATGTGACGGACAAATCATAGGCAAAATGCGCTAAATACTGATGTGCTTGTGATGGTTCAATGTATGTGTTGTGTGCAAATGGATGAAGAGCATATATTTGGAGCATGCAACCGGACTTACTGATATCTGTAAGGAAAACCTATCACTTGAACGTTCAGTAATTCGACACTGCAGATATCTAGTGTAAAGGCAGAGCTGCAACGCAAGTTGTGCAGATACTCACGTAGAACATTAAAGCTGTTTTTTAATAACTGTAGAAGCAAGCAGCGAACAACAAGCAATTAAGAGGAGAGTACAGATACTCGACAAGTTAAATCCAGTATTCAATAATTCTTTCTGTGGATGTAAATAGTGACCTCGTGACATTTAAAATATGTGAAGACATAAAGTGTTCTATCATTCGAAAGGTATCATTATAACAGTTAGGATCTGCTTGCTCCTTCTATTTCTTCATTGTATGATTGCAAGTCTTTATAAGCTTGCCGTCGCAGAACTATTCACTGGCAAATGTTGGAAAACTCAGGTTGATGATAGAGATTTTGAAAAATGCAACAAACTATAAAAATTAACAATCATTGCTGAAAAATTTCGAGCAACAAAGTACTAATAGCGTCGTGCATCAAAAACTGTGATATGAAACAATGATATATCAGTTAACGACTGATACATCTGAGGGAAATTCATCAACATCGACGCACAACTGATGCATCGGTGCTTTTGAAGCTATGTTTCCTGGCAGATTTATGCATTTTGTTTAATCCTTCTTATATGTAATTCAATTCAATAATGGTATTAGTCGGAATATTCAGATCAACACGGTATATTTCTACGGAAAAAGTTTTGTAACTAACAGGCTATGATAAACTTCTGTTAATTACAGTATCTATAATAACGTGTTATGGTGCTTTTGGCACTAAATCCTTTCATTTAGTTATGACGACTGTCTAATTAAATAAAAACAGTAGTTTAACAAACTCAATATTGACATACTCGAAGCGCGGATGTATTGGACGTACCCCAGTACCATTGTATTCCATTCGAACAAAACTTCTTTATCTTGTAATATATTTTTTGAAGAGAGAGAGTACCCGAAGCAGAAATGTTTTTACTTGTAATGAGATATATTTAATGTGATCATCCTTACCAATTAAAACTCGTGTGTCTTCATCCTTCTCGTACAAGGGTGGGGCCTAAATGTAGCGTAATCAAAGAGAATAATTTAAATATTTACAGGCAACAAACTAACACAAACATGAACGCGCCGTAGTGCTCATTGTCATGTAATAGAAGAAAATATATATTGACTTCATTTCGGCGAGAAAATAGCGCAATTTCACGGATATGCAATCTGCATCCTGTCGAGACTCTGGAAATCAGAACACAGGACACTATACCGAGAAATTATGACTCAATGCATTTGCAGTCAGTGTGTCATTGTTTACCAACCCTTAAACCGACTTGGCGTAAACGGCAAATCCATTTCAGAAGGAAAGCCTTATGCTGTAGATTTTCTTCAACTGCCTCGCGTACGCCTATAACCTTTATACCTTCTGTGCAGACCTCCATCGCCGTGTTGGCTTGTGAAACGATGAAACATGCATCTGTAACGATAAGCAGCACGGCATATAAATGGCCATTCCGTCTGTATCGAAATGAGCTGGTTTTGTAGATATGCTGTTAGTTATGGAACACTTCAATACTATGTAACCAGATCGGCAAACAATCCTTGTGAGCCTGGAAAATCAGTGAAGCTATTTCAACTCTGCACATCTGTGATATAGCTTATTTTAATGGCTAAAAACCAATGTAAACTATTCGCAGTAAACAGTGTGAAGTATAACTGTTTCCCCTTGTGAATCAGGTAAACTTGAAGCAAACCTGTCGACCGAAAATTGAGCAACAGAGTTCTCAACATTTCTTTTAATATATCTTTGGGTAGGCAGCGCTCGCGAAGCAGCATGGAACATCGATGGGATGCATCTCACAAATCCTGGTCTCCCAGTTCCGCAATTCTTGGTACCTTGTTACGTTATGACAAATTTCGCTGCTGTGATCCATTGGTACTGGTCTTTTATTCTTTCAACTGCAGCCGGGTAACAGATCTGGACTCCTGCTGGGCCCGAGATAAATCTCATTGAAACCAGAACAGGTCGCATGTTGTGCGATGATTCGCTCACCTGGCTGCCATTTGGTGTGCAAGACTCCACTCGAGCGCCTCTAAGAATAACTAAATTAGAAGAAGAGTGTGTTACCATTTAATTCCAGCTACACATATCTTGACAAGATACGCGTATTTCGTCTACAATGTGCAGACTTCTTCAGTGTCTCGTACTGAAGCATGCTGAAATACAGACACTGAAATCTGCACGTATAGACCTTCTGCATGCTGAATAAACCAGTTGGAAAATCTATAATGCAATTCCGTGTTCTAAACGCTGGCTAGTTATCTGCAAGTTTTCAGCGTGTTCTCAGTCATCTTTGAGAATGATCCTCGACCAGTATCGTGCATGTCACCAGAAACATACTAGGGTGTCTCGTGATACTGTGCGATACACTCTTTAATAAGTTCATGAAGTAACATCCGCTGCAGTTGTAAATTTTGAAGTGACGTGGAGCGGTAGGCTATGATAAAGCAACAGCAACAGCAGTTCACTGAATCAAGTAATCGAATGTTGTTATATGTTACTTGAATTTGATTGAAAACTCAGCGTTGCAATTAACATGTGTCTCACCGTCCATTCGTACTACAACAAAACTGTTTGCTATTATGAGGTTCATTCGCGCGGCAATCATTTGTTGACACAGAAAGAACATTCGTACGCATTTATGAAATATACACGAATATTTGTCACAAATTAAAAGGAGCGATCAATATGATCCTTTGAAAAAACAGCCGCCGTGAATCGACAACCCTAAATTTGAGCGATTCTGAATCCGTGGTGTCTCAGAGATTGCATGATGACCATGAACAACTTGATTAATGAGCATGAAGTTATAACTCGACTGTAACTCTACTGGGAGATAAATTATTCCGCCCGTATCATGCATAAGTGCAACGATGAAGCAGTCATCACGAGTACATTTGATGTAATGATAGCATTTCGCCAACCAAAGCATTAGCGGAGAAATGTTTCATGCAGTATGCGAGACATTTGTTCTGTAGATCCATGACAGGCGCTGTAATGCTGCAGTAATTTTTCAGTGCCGTGACTGACCTCTTGTTAAATCAGGCGTTCGAATCCCCCAACTGCCTGGTACCATCCTCAATCAGGGTGTATCTCATGATAATCAATCGAATGTTGGCCTCGATGGAACGGATTAGCCCCAAGCGGTATAAAATGTGACTCCTCAGAGACAGGTGTTGCTCGTAGGGCAATGCTGACTGGATCTCCGTGGCTTGTCGTATCTAATCAGTGCAATTTTGCGGTTGTCTCAAGGTGCAAGATGTAATCACCTATCGGCTCATTTTAGACGCCTGTTGATACGTCCGTTCGGTACTTCTGCCTTATGGGCATGAAACTTTGTGTACTCTCAGTACCTGTAGCTCTTGTACCCAAAACATTTCTCATGCCGACCCGCTGTACCTCTGTGAACGGGGCGTCGGCATGCGTATCCTCACGCAATAAATGCGGGATAATGCCGATATATCAATGAGCTTTTCTTCTGAGGTATGAACATATGTTTGCAATTCAATGTAACAGCCGGAGAAGATGCATCAATCACATTAGCAGTCCCTCGTTCCTCAGGGTGATGTCATCTGCTGTGAGCACTCGTCGTGCATCGTCCTCAGCACCGAGCCAGATCAACAATG